>JBAJHX010000002.1:4446889-4463726 GCA_037176925.1 Amniataba percoides | reverse complement strand
GTATAAAAATAAGAATTAAATAATATAAATAAGGTTGAGTATGGTTTATATATATAAATTAAAGTTGTGCTATGGAAAGGGATTATTGCACCATGGGAAAAAAAAAAATAAATAAATAAATAAAAAATAAAAAAATAAATAAATGCACATCAGTGAGTCAGCCTAATGAAGCTGCATGTGAAATGCAGCACTTGTATCCAAAAGAAAACTGATCTCATGGAGAAATAAAGAAAAACTTCTTCAGATCTGATGTTAAATGAGATTTAAACTTCTGCATCACTGACTGTTTTGAGCTGTGGGCGAGTATTTGTGGCTGTGTGGTACACAGCTTTTTCATTACTGTCATGGATTGAAGGTAGAAAATTGCGGTTATCACATTTTAATTAAGAGAATAAATAACTGGATTTGTAGCTCCATCCTTCACCCTGTAGCAATAGAAAACTATATCGGCGTGGTGGCGTGATTCAAGGCTAAAAAACAACATACACTCTACACAAAACGTCAGCTTCATCTCCCGTCTGGCTTCAGGAACTACAAAGCGAAAAGCCAATCTCATAAAATCCCCCCCCCTCTGAGACCAACATTTATATTTGAGTTTGCTTTCCTTTTCACTCAGCAGTAACTTCTACAAAGCCTTTTACGATGTCTCGAGAGCTGCTCGCGGTCAGTTCAAGGTTTGTCGAAATGTAACCGAGGTTAGAAAGAGGAAACTCTCCGCCTCCATCTTGGCTTTCTCTTAGACGTGGGTACACTACAACCAAACAACATATTTAGCAGGGCCAATTTTGTACACTTTTGATTGTGAGTAGACAATAAAACGAATAAATCGTGTACAACAGATTGAATATGCACAAATTCCTACAGACTCCAAAAGGAAAGTATATGTACTTGAATAGATTATTACAGTCTTTGTTGGTATAATGGTCTTTTGTCCATTCAGTGCATTTTGGACGCAGCTGCAGAATGTGTTATAAATCTTTTCCTCTAATTTGTTTTCCTTGTGTTTCAATCAGAAGTCACAGTCTGAAGAGGGGAGCTGGGCACAGGTAAGCCCTGCTGTTTTTATTGTTTCTCATTCATTTGTCCGTTTTAAAGGACAGCCGGCAGAGCGTGCTGAGCCGTGTCTCCTCTGTCAGACTTTAGCTTATGGCGACATGAACCACGAGTGGATCGGGAACGAGTGGCTGCCCAGTCTAGGACTACCTCAGTACCGCAGCTACTTCATGGAGTGCCTGGTGGACGCGCGCATGCTGGACCACCTCACCAAGAAGGACCTGAGGGTGCACCTCAAAATGGTGGACAGCTTCCACAGGTACCTGCCTCCATCAATCACAGACTTTACTTGCAATAATAATTATTTCCTGTAAAATATTCAGCCTACAAGCTCTCAAGTATTTCTTTATCTGTCTCAGGAGCTTTCTTTTCTGATGTTTTAGGCTGCTTTTTGTGAGCACACAGACCACAAAAAAAGTTTTCCTCACAACGTGACTGATTTTTCTCCTCCAGAACAAGTTTACAGTATGGAATCATGTGTCTGAAGAAGCTGAACTACGACAGGAAGGAGCTGGAGCGACGCAGGGAGCACAGCCAGCACGAAATGAGAGGCAAGTGCACCCGAAATAAAAACGAATCGCAAACAGATGAATAAAAAAAAAGAGATTTAGCTCTAAAATGACACTGTTTGTACCTGCAGACGTACTGGTGTGGAGCAACGAGCGCGTCATCCGCTGGGTGCAGAGCATAGGCCTGAGGGACTACGCCAACATCCTGCTGGAGAGCGGCGTACACGGAGCTCTGGTCGCCCTGGACGACAACTTCGACTACAGCAGTCTGGCGCTGCTCCTCCAGATCCCCAACCAAAACACTCAGGTAGTCCAGCCGCGCCGACGCTTCCTTTAACAGGCCGCTACACTTGTCAGACAGCAGAGAGGTTGAATTTAGCTTTTCCACACTGGATATGAACACGTCATTTAGAGGGAAAATTTCTAATCTTTTTAAGGATTTTCTTTTTTTGGCACGGTCAAGCCAAATTTAAAGGTGCTGAATATCAGAAATCTGTCACCAGCTTCAGGCAAAAAAAGTAGAGATATGCTTCTATCAGGCTTCAAAAAGCTGGTCGAATCTAAATCCGAACACGCAGATCTGCCAACTGTCACTCTGGCAGGTTGCCCTGTGAATTCTCACTGCTTATCTCATCTAGAATCAGGTAAAATGGATATGCAGCGCAAATAACGCAACACGTCAGCTGCCTCCGCCGCCGCTCTGCTAAAAATAGCCGGCCGTGCGCAAATATCAGATGTGTTGTTGTGTTTTTGTTTCCTCAGGCACGTCAGATTCTGGAGCGAGAGTACAATAATCTGCTGGCGCTGGGCACTGACAGGAGACTGGATGAGGTGAGCTCCATGGCGAACCGCGTTACCGACCCCGCGCCGCGGCGGCAGGCAAAGCTCATTAGGCGTTCAAGAGCGCCTGCAGCAGTCACAGTTTTACAAACCAATCAAAGCTCGAGACGGTTAAAATGTAATTTATTGGTTCGTACTGTCAAAGATAACGTACAAAACATGTTTAATTACCGTTTCAGTTGTGCTAAAAGAAGCTGCCCCATCATTAATGCACTGAAAGCATAAACTATGTATTTAAACGTCTCAGACTGAGAGCGTCGTTATCTATTCATGATGAGGGGCCTTCACATCCCTCTCTTCTCTACATGTCCAGCCAGTATAATGGTTGTAAATTATTTTTGTCCCGTTTTAATTAAAGATGAAGAAATTCTATTTGACAGAATTAAGCTTATAATACACTGACCCAGATTTTCAGCATTAATTCTTTTTTTGGGGGGGGGAGAAATTCTCACAGTGGATACCAACAATACAACAGGTCTGCCCACTCAAAGCTGCTCAAAAGCTGCCAGGATAATTGATTTTGAACACCGTTTTACTTTTCCTTACCCCTGAAGTAATAAAATATTAACACTGACAATAATTACTTAAATTGGTTGACGAGAGCTATTATTATGTTTTTATTATTACAAAGTGATTATTACTGACTGTACATTTGAGTTTTACCTTCCACAGTAAAAGACTTGTATTTATCCGTCCATCAGTGTGACGACAAAGACTTCCGCGGTCCATCGTGGAGGAGGCAGTTCCCGCCGCGGGACGTTCACGGTATAAGTATGATGCCCGGCTCGGCGGAGACGCTCCCCGCTGGTTTCCGTCTCACCGCCACGTCCGGCCACTCCCGAAGACTGCCCCCCGAGGGTGAGTGCCTGTCGCCGCACACCTCCTCTCACACACGATTGTAGTTACTTCACTGGTGTCATTTTGTAGATTTTTTTTTTTTTTTTTCTGAGAAGTGGCAGCGACGGAGGTTAAATCCACCGGTCGCGGCGGTAGATCAGAGCGCAGGAGTCGCTGCTCCCCTGCTGTGTTGTGACCATGTCTCTTGTTCTCTCTGACTCTGTGACGGCTGCTCTGCAGTCCTCTATGAGGCGCTGGATGACAGCCCTGACGACATGTATTTGGATTGGTTTCAAGGTCAGCTATGCCCCTACTGAAGGTCCCGGGCTTGTTGGCCCTGCGTGTATTCTTACTCTACATTATTCTCCCACCTCTTCACACAGTCTCTGCCAACCACTGTCCTGCTGTATCTCTCCTTTTTCTTTGTGGTCTCTCACCTTTGCCTCTCTCTCTCTCTCTCTCTCTCTCTCTTTCTCCACTGCTCTTGAATCTCTCTGCTATCCAACTCCAAGGGTTGTTTTGCAGAGTTGCAAAATAGTTGTTCAGTCGCCCTGGTGGTAAAAAGCTGGGGGGCCAAGTTATGGATTAGGACCCATGCTTGCTGGAGTAACCCTTGAAGTTACAGTAATAAAACAGCAAAACAAAAAGGTGGCTGGGCGGTGCTATGTAAGTTGGCCTGAATCAGGAGGTTTACATAGGTGACAGTATGTTCTGGGTGTCTCAAGAACTCAAACTGACAGTTTGTGTCATTTCTCATCCTTCTGCTGTTAAAAGAGGACACTGGCTGAAATAGGCTTTCATTAAAGGATAATTACAGGTTATCACAACTTGGCTCTTTTTTTTTTTTTTCCCCAGTTCTGGCCATCATCAATTTGCTCTGATAACAATGTACTCAAAGTAATTGCTGACATCTGGGAACACAGTGACATGAAGTCCGACAGGCTGTAAACAATTTAGCCAGATTATCTAAACGTTTCAACTGGAGGTTAAACCAAAAACTGAGCCAACTTCTTTCCTGCAGTGTCGCTGCATTCCCAGATTCTCAGCGCTTACCTTGCTTAAAAGCACTCTGTGGAGTTTGTAGCTGGTTATGAAACAGTCTCAATTTAATGCCTCTTAATGAGCTATATAAGCAAAGACCGACAGTGAGAAGATTGGCTGTTTCTTTAGCTACTAAAAGTGATCATTAATGCCTGACAGATTTTTCTGCCACATCAGCACTGAGGTTTGCGGCCAAGTCGAGTTTCAGCAACTACCTGAAGCCTGGAAGTAGTTTCCTTGCAGCATAATGTGAAAAAGAAGGAACGTGTTACAGATGATCAGATGAAACACCACATTTTTCCACAAAAATCTCCAAAATGAAAAGTTCCACTGAGCTGCTTTGAGTTATTAGTGCCAATTGGAAGAATGGCCAGAACTCCTAAAAAGAACCGAGTTAACAAAATATCTTTTTCTTCTCTATGAGGAGCTTCCCACGTTTTAATTAGAAGATTTAGTTTGAACTATCAAGCTCAACCACAGGTAATCAGAATCATTAAAATTTTAAATGAACAGTTCTACAACAACTGAGCAAATCAAATCTTGATAAAAGCAGCATAAGCAACGGGCTTTGAATTGAGATTGTTTAGCGACCTGCTGTTTTCCGATGGTCAAGAACAAACAAGAAAGCTCAAGAGCCACGTTGTGATGAACAGAAAATGATCCTTTAAAAACAGAGTGTACTTGCAACTGTGTCTTTCCCAAAGTGTGCCACCCGAGTCGTGACGCATGACGAAAACCATCCGACTGCGCTCATTTTGGCCGGTGTTCTCCTCTAACGAGCTCAAACAGCCTCCCCGTGTCCCTCTGTCTCGATTCTCTGTGCCCCCCCCCTCCCAGTCTGTGACGTACCACGGTAAACTCAAACCACTCAAAAATCCAACCCTCCCTTTGAGTGTGCGATACATGGCTTTTTCTCCTGAGGGTGACACTGAACGTAACCTCCGTTGTGTGACAGAGGAGTGTTTTGCTCGTGATCTCACTCATACCGTTGAGGACATCTTGTGGCACATGTTTGCGGTGGTGACCGAGTGGAGGAAATGTTTCCTTCTCACAAAAAAAAATAAATAAATAATAAAAATGGGGGTGTTTCGACTTAAAAGGTCTTTCTGTCTCCCCCTACAGTCGGACCCTCTGCAGTGCAGCGGCTGGACAGCTCCACGGTGAGAACCTACTCCTGCTGAGAGGAGGAAGAGAGGGACCTTAAACTGTACGCTGTATGTAACCCAACACCGATTCTCGCTCTGTCAAATACACAGCTTTCTTCAGAAGTGCTCAAAACAGACAGTGGATCAAAGAGCGGCGGGCCAATTGTTTTCCCGAGATAAGCGCGTTAGTCTCACCACCTTGGCGAGCCTCTGCACCGTTTTTGCCAGGTAGCTGCGATTAAGGTGATAGAAGACGGCGGGGCTCGCACTGAGCCGCGGCCCCATACCGACATCTCCCCTTTAAAGTCCATCCAAAAATAACAACAACAAAAAAGATGAGTCAGTGAGCTTTCAAAATCTGCTTCAAATAACCGAGCGGCTCTGCACCTCGCCTGCAGATTAGTTAACAAAGTTGATTTACGTGATCGTGATAGTTCAAGGCTCCTAAAAATAAGCCTTGTGAGACTTCGCCAGATCACAAAGCGAGCTTGCCCTAGTTTCATTTGCGACTGTTTTCTTTGTACTGCCAGGTGTGGTGAAAAGAAAAAAAAGTGTAATTTTTCAGAAGTATTTGCTTTGATACAAACATCTGAAGACGCCGTCTCTCCGAATCTGCACAGTAATGGCAAAAATGCAAAGAAAAAGATGCAAAAGCAAGCGGGCAAAAAGACAACTAAATTCTACTTTAGATGTGTTGTTAAGCGTGAAAAGCCCAATTACTGCTCCCTTATTTGTACATACTCTATATTGCCAAAAGTATTCGCTCACCTGCCTTGACTCGCATATGAACGTAAGTGACATCCCATTCCTGATCCACAGGGTTCAACATGACGTCCGTCCACCCGTTGCAGCTATAACAGCTTCAGCTCTTCTGGGAAGGCTGTCCACAAGGTTCAGGAGTGTGTTTATGGGAATTTCTGACCATTCCTCCAGAAGCGCGTTTGTGAGGTCACACACTGTTCAAGTCAAGTTCATCCACACCAGTGCACAAAGCAAGGTCCATGAAGACATGGATGACAGAGTCTGGTGTGGATGAACTTGACCTCAACCCGACAGAACACCTTTGGGATGAATCAGTGGAGACTGAGAGCCAGGCCTTCTCCTCCAACATCAGTGTGTGACCTCACAAATGCGCTTCTGGAGGAATGGTCAGAAATTCCCATAAACACACTCCTGAACCTTGTGGACAGCCTTCCCAGAAGAGCTGAAGCTGTTATAGCTGCAACGGGTGGACGGACGTCATGTTGAACCCTGTGGATCAGGAATGGGATGTCACTTACCTTCATATGCGAGTCAAGGCAGGTGAGCAAATACTTTTGGCAGCATAGTGTATATTCTATCTGTCCACCAGCCCAAACAGAGAACATGCAAAATCTGAAAGAGGACGTGAGATAACAGACATTAAAGAGTAGTTACTGCAAAATAATGACTCCAGTCCTTCTCTCATGTCGATCCAGTGAGCATACTTTATGCAAAAAGCTCAAAAATGTTGTAAATTTACTTCAAACAGCCCCAGCCCGATTAATTAATCTTACACACCCATAATCTGAACTGTTGGCACCTCTCAGTGACCCAGGTGTTGCAGTAGGTTGTACAACTCAGCCTTCGGGACGCAATAAAAGCCGGCGTTAGAGGCACAGTAGACGGATGATGATGATATAATACTGCAGGGTTATCATATAAGAGAGGAGTCTAAGGAAAATAAATAAAACAACAGCTAAGGTGAGAAATAAAGGCAAGAAGAAAAGAGAGAAGTTTGCACGAGCTGCACCTCCATCGCCGTAATTTTACCGAGGAATCTGCTCATCCCGCCGAGCACCCTGCGGGCCGTTTCTAATGCTTTCATCAGCTTATTTTTATAAGTACTCCCACACAGAAAACAGTGCAAAGTTCAGTGAGAGCAGCGGGTTCAAATCTGGTGCAGTACATGTGCACAAGAAACAAAAGTTGATTCTTTTTAACAATGTGCTGCACCACAGTATGACTTCCTTCTTCTCAGCTGCTGACAGTATTTACATTTTTTTCCACTTCTGCAAGATGCTGTCATCACAAAGGAATAAATACAGTGCAAGATTTGCATAGAGGCTCCCCCAAAAAAAAGCTCTGACTAAGATCACGTTAAACTTAAACAGTATGTACTTAAACCTTAAAAAAAAAACTAACCATCACAGGTCAGGAAAATTAGCCTACATGCATATCAAGTTGTAAGATTTAATGTTAGACGCCCCCTCTCAATCCACAAATGAAGCATTTTGTATTTAAAGAGCATATTTTCAACTGATCAGAGATACAAAAACACATTAAATCCTCCTAATTCAACATTGTAAAAGGAAGTCACAGTTACGCTGTGGAGTCATCTGCGTTTCAGCCACGTTCGCAGCCTCGGAAGAAAATAGATCCGAGGTGTGAGACTAAACCACAGTGACTAACACTGAAGCAAATCTAGTCAGTCAGATGCTTGAGACACAGATGACTTTTAAAAAAAGCATGGCTGTAGAGAGACTAGAACATTTTAATGCTGAAAATAGATTTAACTGTACTGTTTCTGAAAATCCGTGATCCATCTTGTTCAGAGGATGCAGAAAAGTTTGGTCAAATTCACACTTTTCTTTGCATCTCTAAACAACTAAATCAGCATTGTATTACATTGCTAATCGATGCGGCCTGTCGATCGATTACTTTTCTAACGCTGCTGCTTTCAAAGTCACCTTCCCAGCTACAGTTTAAAGCCGTACGAGTATGCATGCAGGACCTCATTAAAAACACTCTGCCCCCTCCCTCCCCCACAGGTGCAGTTCTGAATGGAGACTAACTTGGGGAGCTGCTGGATGGGCCGACCTGCCGAGGAACAAACTGACGACACGCACTGCCAAGAAGCCCTGCTCCCCCCCCCTCCCACCCCCCCTCTCTTTCTCCCCCTCCCCTCTCCCTCGACCCTCCCCCACGCCCCCAATAACATGGGCACCAGTTGCCGGTGCTAAACCGTCCTGCAGGCTACTCCCCCCTCTCCCCCCAAGGTTGTCACCATTTCTACCTTTTACATGTACAGTAACTTGTCGGAGCATAACGTACTGTGTATTTCTTCTACAGGAGATGTGTAGGTTATCTGTACATAAATATGCCATTTTTTTAATATATACACACATCTATGTATAAAAAGATATTCAGAGTTTGTGCAAAAAAAAATGTCCCTGCCACCTCATTTAGTGGACCATAGATTAATATATGCTGCTCTTTAAACTGTCTTCATATTACCCCCCCCTTTCCTCCCCCAGATCATTTTGTACATATGGTTTTATTTTTTCATTGTGCTGATGATGACGATGAACCTGTGCTGCACCACAGAGAGAGACTGGATGTTGTGTGAAAACCTGCCCTCTAGTGGTGTCCAAAAATACCCCCCACCCCCAAACTCCTCTCACTCCCGGCACCAACAGACTCCACAAACCTTTCTTAAAGACTCGCAACAAAGGAGCATTTTCAGAGGGGACGCGGTGACGACAAGCACTTTGATACAACCGCATCAACTCAACGGACTATTTCAGTAGCCAAGGGCAACACGAGAGACACCGTCGCCCCCCCCCCCTCCAAAAGCCGCACAAAACTTCTCAGAGAACAAAGGAGCAGGACGCCCGCTCACAGAAACTTGTTGTACTGTACCGTTTTGCCGGGCGACGCGTCGACACAGAGGACAAGCTACACACTCAGCCGAGCTGGCCTTCTCTCCCCTCCTCCCCCCGAAACCCCCACAGACACTAAACAGAACACAGGAAATAACTGAAAGACAGACCGCTTTAGCTCATAGTGTGCGTAGAGTGTATATGACCATGTGAGGTGACTTTTAATGACAAAAAAAAAACCTGTTGCTTGCTGTGACTTACATTGGTGTAACGTTAAACTCTTTGTTTCCGTCGGAGTTTCCAGGGTGACCTACTGTACAGCCCTGTTATCTGTCTTTTAGTTATTTCTGACGGACCGCTCAAAAGAGTCTTACACTTTTTCGTTCGTTTTTACATCTTCAATTTGCACGAACAATGAATCATTTTATTTTGTGTCTTTTTCTTTTTTCTTTTTTTAATTTTATTATTTATTCTTGTACTTTGGTCAAAACTAAGTGGTGAGCAAGCAAATTTTCATTGTCAATTAAAAAAAAAACTACGAGAAAATGTGTCGTCATTGTTTTTCATTCATAATTAAAATGCTGAGGGCTCAAGAGCTTCGTTTTGTATAAACACTAGTCTCTGTTCATTAATTATGAATGTGCAAAGGTTGTAGTGCAGTACAGATTCACATTATTACTCAGATTACATACAAACACGCTGTTAATGTCACTACCACAAATGGAAACATTAACCTCAATGAAAAGCTTCCCGACTTGTCTACCTTCAGCTTTTTCATTAATTTCACCTCTACTTTTAGTTCATGTTTGCAGCACCTGGTGCTTTAAAAACTGCTTGTGTTGTTAGAGTGGATCCAACCTCCGTTTTCTTTTGTCACAGACGAGTTCGCAGATGAGTTCAGGCCCCGTGAGGTCTCAGCTCCTTTTCCACCTGCCGCTCGATGTCCTTGAACACTTCTGGGTCCTCAATGGTTGGAGTTATCTGCGAGAGAAAATAGTCCTTTTGTTATTCTGCTAACAAAAGTAACACACAGCTCATTTAAAAACAAAAGGAAATGAACCTCTTGCTAGTTAAGAAGTAATTAAAGCAATAATTTACGAATAAGCAAAGTCATATTGTTGATTCATGATGCAGTGCAAAACATTTTTCAAATTCAGTACATTCAGACCACTTTATTTTAAGCTTGTATCTGTGAAAACTTCTCTTAAGAAGCGTTGTTTTCTCAGTTTGTCATCCACCTCCCTCCTGAGACTTTAAGCACCTGATCAGCAGAAAACTGTAACTATAAAGAGAAGAAATCCCAAACGAGCCCCTCAGTTCTTTTTAATGAGTGCGGGGCCCGCTAATGCGCAGTCATTACTCAAATTCTGAGCTGCAAAGTGAGCTTTACCGTCTCCTGAGCGGCTGTAACTCTTTGCATGTGGGACAAAAAGGAAAAAAGACTAGCACAAACAATCTTTCCCCTGAGCAATATTAACTTTAAAAAAAAAAAGAGAAATGAGAAAAATGCAGAAAATATTTCCCTACGAGTTGTGTTGTACCTTGTAGGGTTTTCCGTTGACCAGGTTGGCCAAAGAGGAGCGAGGGATCTTCCCGGAGCGCGTCTTCGGCAATGCTCGCACAAAAAGCACTTTCCTGAAAGCGGCCACCGGTCCGATGGTGTCTCTCACCAGCTTCACCATCTCATTTACGATCTCCCCTTTGTCTTTCTGCACACCTGAGACACACAGCGCAGGGTGTAAACAATCACACAGGAGTCATGACGAACAAGTGGAGTTATGATCAGTTATACACCTGTCACGCCTCACCATTTTTCAGCACGCACAGGGCCAAGGGAACAGCACCCTTCAGAGAGTCCTCAAGGCCCACCACAGCGCAGTCTCCCACAGCGGGGTGCTGCAGCACCGACTGCAAAGCACGCACACACACACACGCACACACACACACACAGTCAGACACGATAACAAAGCAGAGTCACTGCATCGCCACGTCTGTGATCGTTCTCCTACCTCCTCCAGGGCTCCAGCAGACAGCCTGTGGCCTGCCACGTTGATGACATCATCAGAGCGGGACATGATGTAAAGGAAACCCTCCTCGTCCACGAAACCTGCATCCATGGTGTCATAGTAACCCTGATGGCAGAACAGAAAGGAATGATTCAGTTATATTAGAGCAGGTCAGAAGAGCCTCTTTCACTCTATCAATGACTCTATTTTTGTTTTTTTCAGTGAAACCTCTTAAAGGATGGGAAAAAACAGTGGTTCTGTAATAAAAGATTTCACCACTAGAGGGCCACATTTTACCATTTAACGAAATTGAATGTCATAAATGTAAATGAGAGAGAGAGAAATTATTCTCTCATTGTTATTTTTATGAAGTAAGACAGCTGTGCAAATGATTTCATGTCCAACAAACATCACGTTGACATCTTACCGGGAACTTGGTGAAGTAGAGCTCCTTGAACAGGTTGCGGTTCTGCCACAGAGACAACGCTGCACCAGGTGGTAAAGGGAGCCTGGAGGTAACGTATGCAGAAATTAAGTTCCATCCCAATATTTCTCTTTAATGTTTTGCTTATGGCACAAAAGCAAAAAGAAATTAAAAAACTGAGCCTACAACACATCAATCACAACTCTAAGTGACACTTTCTATGTGAAATGAGCATTAGGGGCATCAGAGTTTACACAATAAGGCCAGAACAATGTGTGAAAACATATAACATGGAAACATCTAAGAACACAGCCAAGGCTCGACCTCGCCTGGCATGCACACACACTCATGAAGCAGATAGGAAAGCTCGAGAGAGTCTTTGTTTATCCAGAGACTGCTAGCGATCCCCGTTCTTGACCAAGATGGCCCCGTCTTCCACAAACACACCTCTCCATAGATTCATTTCACCACAAGGGGAAAATTCAAAGGCACAGAAGGTCTAATTTGTGACACTGCTGAATCTTTTCTGCAGTTTAAAGTCTAAAATCTCTGCAAATTATATGTATACTTTTTTTGATTTAAGACTATACACCGATCTCACTCTGTCCAAATACTGAATGTGAGTTTACAAAGCTGTGTGCGGAGCTTTTTAATAAAACGACGGCTCAGACTTTCTGTCTGCTTCGAGGAGGAAGCAGAGTCACACAGCTGTTCCCGTCCGTTTACAGCGGCTCTACCTGTCGTCATCCCTGGATGCGCCGTACATGTGAATTCCTCAGAAATCCCCTCCCCACCCCCTCCTCACCCCCGTGCTGGCACCGAGTCAACACCAGCAGTTACAAAGAACAGGGAAATGGAGTTAGAGGGTGATAACAGATAGGCGGCAGGCTGGGAGATAAGGCGGCACAAAGGGCCGCTGGAGCTTTTGAGGGCGGCTTTCTTACATAAACAGACGCGTTTCATTTTCCGAGGCCGGCAAACAGACAGGTGCCAGGTTCACCTGGAGTCGGATTCAAGCTGCCCAACAGCAAATTTTTAAGATAAATGAGTTTTATCATATTTGATTAGGGTGTGCAAGATTCTTTTTTTATGTTGCATTTTAAATGTGTGTGTGTGTGTGTGTGTGTGTGTGTGACAGAGGAAAGGTGAGGCTCGGCTTACCTCACCACTATGTTTCCCAGGGTTTTCGGCTTCACCTCCTGCATGTCATCATCGATCACCGTGACTGGTGGAAACGGGAGAGCACGCAATTCATATTCAGAGGCTGTGTATCACCCACTGGCAAACTCGGAAGAGCGAAAATATTAAATACCCTGCAGGGAATTACAGTTTTTATCCATGCTGTAACTGAGGTGCAGCAGCTTTGACTAAGTATATTAAATAATGACCAGAAAGTAGGATTAAATTACAAATTATGGAAACAGGCAAACAGACATGAACAGGCAGGGCAGGTTGAAAACTGTGTTTTGTGTGTCTGACAGATTCGTACCATTGTAGCCTGGGACGGGTTTGCCGGCCTGACCTGCAGGTGGCGTGAGCGAGTTCCCCAGGCCGATGCACGAGGAGGTGATGGCTGAGCCGGTTTCTGATCAGGGGGGAGAAGAAAAAAAAGGAGGTACATTAGGATTCAAATCTGCGTAGGAGACCCGTAAATATCTCGTGAGGTGCCACAGTTCTGACACGAGTTTTTTTTTTTTTTTTTTTTTTGCCTTTTCTGCTCTCTATGCAAATGTTAAACCTTTAAATGGTGGGCTGATCAAACGAGCCCGCGCGGCTGCTTCGCCTCTGTAAGCAGCATTAACCTACATAATGCAAAACTATGACAGTTCCTAGGGGCCCTTCCAGACTCCGCCGCCCCACTGTGCTCCACTTACAGCAAAGACTTTGTCGTTTGTCAGAGCCCACCCAGAGAGTAAGTACTAAAATCGATCCAGCCCAGTAAGCAAGATTACATCCGAAATCGCACAGCAGCAGCAGCCCGAGCTCAGCATCTGTCCTCTTTGTCACACTGAAATTTTGAAAACGCTCAGACCTTTTCAGTCGCTGTTTTGTTGGCTGCTCGGCGTAAACACAAGAACAGAGACGCGGCTGAGCGCTTCCATCTGTCTGTCAGGTGGAGTTTGAGTAAACTCAGCTGACGTCTCAACTAACGTGCCAACAACAGGTGACAGGCAGCGTGGAAGAACACACGACGCGATGATCGCCGTCGTTTTTCTCCCATGCATTTACATAATCTGGCACATCTGCCTGTTTGCTCATGTTTGTTTTTTTCACCAACCGTGGGTCCAATCTGTTTGCACAAAAGGAGAAGACTAATCTTACAGAAGGGACGCAAAGCTTCGCTGGCTGTTCAATTAAACATCAGAGCAGGCCCTTTGGCTCTTTGACACGAATACAATCTCCAAACAAGAGGCAGCTAAATTATCTAATGCGCTGCCACTTTTCTTCACTAACATGCAAATTTATGCGCACGCCGTTCCAAAAGGCAATCGGATCATCCGCCCTGTGGGGAGCGCGTGCAATAGAAATAGAAATATGATGTCCCTGTCATGTATTGTTCTTGAGTTACTGTGGCCACCAGTGTCGCGGCGTTCTCCCCGTTAAAATGCAAATGCATGCAGCAAAGGGCACCGGAACCGAACCGGATCAGTCACCGCGCAGTGAGGGGGAAGTAAACAGTTTCAATCATGTCTTCTTCTGAAATATGCAGTCGTGCAGAGGCGCCGATGGCTCAGGTGACTCGTCTCTTGAGAGGGGGCAAAGGCCAACGGCAAAACATTCAGGCTAGCAGGGCCGGCTATGCAAATGACAGCTCAGTCAATACAGCAGTGATGCGCAAAGAGGCGTCTCGGGCTCCGCAC
This sequence comes from Amniataba percoides, assembly GCA_037176925.1. NCBI lineage: Eukaryota > Metazoa > Chordata > Actinopteri > Centrarchiformes > Terapontidae > Amniataba > Amniataba percoides. The sequence goes on along the minus strand of JBAJHX010000002.1, from coordinate 4,449,390 downwards.
TAAACCTTGAGGGAAGGCTGCAGCGACGGAGGACTTGGACAGGGTTACACACCTGTCAGCTGCAAACACAGAGACTCTGCTGCTGTGGGAGGCTGGCCACCAGAAATTGTTTGAAAGCAGAGGGGCTAAATGTGACATCTGGGGTTAAAGGTGGCCCACATGGGACTTTTCTTTGGAACAAAGTTTCCGTTGACATCCAGTGTCTGCATCTTTGAGGTCGAACAAACACTTTTCTTTCTCATAAATCCTCATAATCCCTCATTTACATCTCCGATTCTTGACGCACTGCCGCCACATATCAATCGACGGAACGGTGTGAACGTCCATCACCTGATCTGCATGTGCACAAGAACACACAAACAAAACGAGGATCTACTCATAAAAACACTCAAAAACTCCACTGAGTTGCTTTAAGTTGCAGCATGCTGAACGCAGGATGAGGGATGAGGAGCATAAATTCACGTGATGATGAACAGAGCTCTCTGAGCATGTTCAGATCTCAAAGTACATCAAAAGGTAAGATCTTATGGGATGATGGGAATTGGGGTCAACGTGGCTTAATCATCTCCAGCATCTTGTTAAGGTATCAGTCGTATCAGTTAAAGTGGTTTAGACTTGCTCTTCCCTCCACTACGAATCGAACGAGAGCAAACGGCTGCAGACGTGCTTCAAACTTCGGCACAGCAGGCTTCAAAGGCGCGAGCTCAGGGGCAGGAGGCTGCTGTTGGCCGAGGAAGGGATTCAGTTATCAAATGAAGAGAGCGAAGGGGGGTGGGGGGCTTCTGGAGTTGAAGACGTTACCCAACCACAGCGACCTCTGAACTGGAAACCACGTACGCCTCATTCATCAGTGGCGAGTTAGCCACTCCCCTAAAGGGTTCAAAGCCCGTCACTGTCAGCAGAAACAGCGTTCGGCATCAATGATTAAAAGTTTTGGGGTTCTTTGCATGCAGGAGGGGGTGGGGGGGGGGCATTTAGTCCTGCCCACCTTGTCAGAGAGCAGGGTCATGGCAGAGTGATGACCTTTGCTTTCCCCTCAGGCGTGCAGCAACACGCCGCTCCTTGCACTGCACCGTTTATGGCCGTCATATAATCCAAACGGCGCTGGAGCAAAGGGCAAACACTTTAACTTGTAAGTTTATAGAAACAGACTCATGATTTCTTTCATGTGTGGGGTTTTAAGGTCAGCACTGATACTTTTGGATTGGTGACAGTTTTGGATAATGTGAACAGCCAATCAAACTGCACCTTAATGGACCTAAATGACGTCACCTTGGGCAGTTTAACAAACTATTCCTGGCAATCCAATTTATCGGCTTCACCCTGAAGGACGCCGTAAGGGTCCTTTAAAAAGCTTCACTGAATTGCGCGTCGATTAGGGCTCGACGCGGCCGCTGAACCGTGTCAGCACGAGCGGAGTGTTTAAACTCGGATGTTTACAGCAGCAGCCCGGGATCGCTGGCGGCAGTTCAGGCCCGGCGAGTACATTCAAAACCCAAATGAAAAAAGACAATACAATTGGGCCTTGACATTTTACAAGGCATACAGGAAGACAGCGAGCCGGCTGCGCGGCTTTCGGGCACAAAGTCAAACCTTCGCAGAGCAAAGAGACGTCTCACTGGCAATTGGCTGCATCACTTTAAGGTTTTGTCCTCACATTTACGTGAAAGATGGTATGCTGACAGGAGCAAAACTCAGTTTCTGAAGGCTGACTCAGACGTTTGGCCAAAAAAAAAAAAACTCCACAATATAAAGACATAATACATCATAACACAGCAGCCGTCGCCTGTTTAATATTCACACGCCTCGTGGCTCAGAGAGAACAGATACAAAAATGATTGAAACATCCCCAAAACATTTTTGCTTTCCTTTCAGACGGCCTGGCCATTTAAAAGGTTCATTAACATGCTACAGCAGTTTGCAGCAATTTAAGGAAGAGTTTATCTCTGTTATTACTTCAATAAGGAGAAATTATCCCCACTGATAGTAGAAATACGGCTATTGACACCCGCGGCACTGCGATCTCCCCACTTAAACAACCAAACGCTATCTGCCGTGAGAATCTACCGACCGGGGCGGACGGGTTATCAGTCCAAAAATGAGTCTATTTGAGCTTCGAGATGAAAACTTTCTCGGGGTGAGACGGACAAAATGCTTCCACCGCTGCTACGATTCTGGTCACACTGTGCAGGAGGAGATTAAATATGCGGGGTGAAGAAAGTAGACACAGGCTGAGACAGGTGAGCGAACACTAGAGGGAAGTGAAAGGGAGTGAAAACATTGTCTGTGGGCTAGAGTCCACACACACACACATGCACGCACACTCACTCACTCACTCACACACACACACACTCTCAGGCCTGCACGCTCAAACTGTGTGGTTGTCTATCTGCACGTCTGACTGACTGGCAGTGAGTCCTTGGTGCACACGCGCACACACACACACACACACACACACACACACACACACACACACACACACACACACACACACACACACA
>JBAJHX010000002.1:4387915-4404205 GCA_037176925.1 Amniataba percoides | reverse complement strand
TAATATGTGTGAGACTTTATCACAGCACAGGAAAACAAGTCATGTCTCTGTTTGTGATGTCCCATTTTTCATGCATATGTAAGCGTGTTTGGCTGATGCAGAACACATGTACAGTAATCCAGAGATGTGTGTGTGTGTGTGCGTGTGTGTGCGTGTGTCTGTGTGTGCGTGTGCCTGCTCTGTATTGATCAGTCCTCGTTGGGAAACCAAGCGTGGTCAGAGCTGTGGAGAATGTCTTGAAAAAAAGATGGTGTTGTTGCTCGGCGGAGTGACATGAATCCAAACCGGCAGCCTTGCTGTCAAATGAGGTGTGGGTGTTTTGTTTTGCTGGTAGAAAATATGTTGAAATGACATGAAATTTCAATTGGATGTAGATAAAATACATTCATACATTGTTTAAAACTACTCTTATCAATATTGTGCATTAACAATGGCTCAAACAAATTGCGACAATCCATCAATGTTGTTTACATCTTGCTGTACTGCCCCCAAGTGGCCAAAAAAAAATCTAGTTTAATTAGTTAAAATATGTATTTGCCATGTATTGCTCTGAAATATTTGGTTTTATGCTGTTCATAATATAGATTTTTGGTTTTTAAACAAGCAATTAAAAAAATGTTTCATGTGTCTTTCAACTGAACACCTTTTCGCAATGTTTGGACATTTTCAAGATTGCATGATGACCTGATGAATCAAATATCTGACAGCTTAATCCACAATGTTAACAATTATTAGTTGCAGCCATTATCACGGGGCACATGCAACAACAGGCCACGCCATTATAACTAGGAAGCAGGAAAACTCCAGGAAAGCTAAGAAAACAACTGTACCAATCGTTCATGTTTGTGTGGTCATAGGTCTCTGGACACACATGCTGAATAAAACATGTTAATGACCCAACAGTCGCTGTGATTGAGTAGTGAATTACTTCCAGCTGCTTTCATTGTGCATCTCTATTTGGCCCGCCAATTTCAGAGGGCAAGAAACTAATCAGCCAAGCTAGCGGACTATCTCGGCTCTGGCTAATTATGGCAGGAGAACAGACCCCGGAGTCGCAGCCTCCAACTTAAGGCTTACGGTTTAGTGTAAATGCTTTGTAATGCCCACCGGTGCCTTTTTCTTTTAACAGGAAGTGTTACCTTTGAACAAATGAGCGCCCGACTTACTCCCCCCCCCCCCATCTCCTTTACTCTCATGCACAGACCTAAGCCAACGCAAACGATCCATGGATGGGACGCCTGTTCTATCTTTTCCTTGCCCCAGCTGGCCTTGACTGAGTCTATTTCCATTATCCCGCCCATTGATTCGCTCCAGTACCTTTCGCGTGGCTGTGCTGTTAATGTATTTGAATGGGGCGGGTTTTTTTCTTTTTTTTTTCCCTCCCCACTCTGTACCCTTGGCATGGATACTCACACACACATGCTCACGCCCCCTCTTCCTCTCTGTCTTTTTGCCAGATGTTGCCCGAGCTATCGAGCTGCTGGAGAAGCTGCAGGAGTCGGGTGACGTCCCCGGTCACAAGCTCCAGTCTCTGAAGAAGGTCCTCCAGAGTGAGTTCTGCACCGCCATCAGAGAGGTGAGTCACTGTCGGGGGAGGCAGCCGCTGCTCCGTGAGCACCAACGTGACTCACAGCCTCTCACTCCTTTTTTTCCCCCCTCTGTGAGACGTTTTATTTATTTCTCTCTTTGACGACCTTCCTCCTTGCTCTTATTTCGCAGCGCTCCTCAAATCAATCATCGTTCTCGGCACAGGGATTTTTTTTTCTTCCTCCCTTGGAGTTGGTGTCGATGAAGTTGTCGCTCTTTCACCTGTTCGGTCATGGCTGTGTTGTCAATCTAAAGACCTCAATGTTTTTGCAGTTTTATTTATTTAAAAAATAACAGGTAAATTGAACGCACCTATTTCAGCGAAGAAATAACATAATAAGGAAGGGAAATATGAGACAATAGCAGGTTGTAAGTATAGATTAGCATGAACTTAGTGTGACAATTACACTGTAATTTTGTAATATTACACTATACAAGTTATTTACAATGAGATACTACTCAAAACTTTTTTAAGTTATTCTTTAAAACCATCTATCATGTAAAAGGTGATTGTACTAATGTCTTCTTTAATGTAATTTGACCACATGCAAGTTGATGCAAGTTGAAATATTTTCTACTTCGAGAACCAGATCTCTGTGTAAAAGTGATCTAAAGTATTTTGCAGAGCATTTTTATTTTAATCGTCCGTTTAAAGCCCAGTCCGACAGATGTGGAGTTTTGGGACGGTGATCAATCACTTTATACTGTCATAGTGGACAAGCACAGACGCTGCATCTGGAACACCTCACAAAAAAAGACATGTGGATGAGCATGTTAAAATTTATTTTGCCGCCAGTGACACCTATCATAATACCAGTGACGTTAACCGGTACCTTAACGAACAGACAAAAAAAATGATTAAAAGGTGATGTGGGAGGAACTGTGGCCATAAAAACGAAATCTGGGTGTGAACCTTAAAGTAACCGCCGTGTTACATCAATCAAAAATGACTGCAACATAATGAAAACGTCAGGGATTATTGCTCTGCCTTATTACTGCCGGAGCTGAACAGCGAAACTCAGAGGCGAGGCGCAGTGAATTCTTGACTCCATGAAAACATTATGAGCATTTCATAAACTTGAAGGTTTGATAAGCTCGTTATGCAGAATTTTAATTAAGCAGATCGCTGTTGGAAAATTGGTTTTAATCACATTTTACACAGGCAGACTAAAGTGTGAATCTCAAACAGGAGTTCTTCATTTTCTCCTCTTGTTAAAAAGCGCTTTCATACACGCACACGCCAACAGCCACCCACTGATCCATCATCTTTAACACCATTCATCAGGAGGCGGGCGGGAGGGGGGGGCGATAAAGGAAGCAAGAGCATTCACGCCATGTGACACCACTGCACAGGCTGATAACCGCAGATCTTGTATATTTAGTGTCCTGTCTGTTGTGATATACTGAAGCGTCACCCGGTGACACGTATTTGTTAAGACACAGGAGTTTGAAAAGCAGTCAAACAGATGACAGATGCCACAATGGCCTCCGTGTTGCGAGTTAATTGTAAACAAAGTGTGATTTGTCCGGGAATGAAAGCAGACAATTAGCAGGCTTGATCAGTGTGTCTGGGAGCAGCTCAGCTTTATATTCTGGAGGGAATTGTGTTGTAAATTAAAGGAACATTAAATATGATTTTACGGCTTCAAACCACAATATGAACATAATAGATGTTGGAATATTTCTCTGCAGGAGTGACTCGAGGATTTTGTTCTGGCCAGCTGCTGAGATCTCTGGTTTACTCACTTTCTAGGCCATAAAAGCCTCCTACCTTCTCTATGTAGCTTAAATATTAGATGCAATTTCTGAGCTTGTTAACTATGACACCTGTGGCTGTAAGTCAACTGCAGTCAGCATCCTTATGGAGAGCCATCACTTCGATAGCTTGCTTTCTCAGTTAAGTTGCTGTTCAGCAAGAGGCTGAGAGAGGCTGGATGGCGATTTTAACGATGCATGAATACTATAAATAGTATGTTGGCGATGTCGAGCTGTGAATCTGTCTTGCCAATTGTTTCTAGAAGTTAGCTCAGTGGACCACTAACCACAGCGTGCGATCACAAAATGAAAAATATAGATCTTGCTGTGATTTAATTGCAATATAGAGCACGCTCGTTTTCTGAATTGAGTTTGGATTGATGAAAGCCATGTTAACATTGTGGCTCCACCATCAACACTCAAACTAATATCATCTAATTCTGGCATGAATATGGCAGCATAGTTACTGTTTATGCACACAGAGATCTACATACCGTGTAACTTGTGTAGTATTATATCTGTGTAAATATGAAGTATTATAGTAGAATTAGCTAGTATTTTCCCAGAAAAAACATCCTGGGTCCTTCACATAGAAGTGTTCATTTACAATCCCTTTAAACATTGACAATAAAAAACTTATGAAATACATAAAACAAACGTAAAAAACCTAAATTAATATGTAAATTGTTACATGCAGCACCTTTAAAGGTCATGATTATAGAAAGATCATGGTTTAAGTTAATAACTGAAAAGGTCAAAGGCAGCCCTGTGGTTTATGTCAGCATTGACTTTTTCAGTGTTTAACAAGGAACTCAATCTCTTGCTGACCTTATCCAAGTGCTTTGAGTTGCCTAAATATGACCCTAAAGATACTGATTGTGTTTTAGTTGCCAGGAAAGGATACTGTAAGAAAACAAATTAGATAAGCTGACAGTGAATATTCTGCAGATTCTTTCAATAAATATATTTTCTGATATTTTGCGGTATTACTTTTCCTGCAACATGCACTTGCCGTTGCAGATGAAGACAATTTTTAGGAGACATCGGGGCTCAGAAGAGGCAAAATCTGTTGATGCATCAGTTCCAAAAAAACTATTTAAGGAAGGATTGGAAAACCATGACAGCCTGTGTCAAATAAGCTGCGTCCTCAAAGAGGAGCTGCAGCATGTTTTTGAAATGAACCAACGATGATCTGACAGTTGTGTTCCCTATTTCCCAGCATATTTCTAAGAAAAACTCATTATAAGCTTTATTTAAAGAAAACTGTAGGAGTTCATTCATATTTCAGTTCGCGTCTCGTTATAATAAAGAAAAGTTCACCAACGTTTGCAATGATACCAATTATGAGAAATGGCTTCTGACAGAGCGTTACGTAAACACCCCTGAGATCATGCCAAGCGACAGAGACGAAGAAAGCACTAGTCTTCTCCTTTCACGGGGGCCCGGCTCTGCTCTGGCCTGCTCGGGGAAGCCTGGCACATCCTGACACCAACTGCACGTCTGGCAACCGGCTGACTGATCTCGGTGCCAGTCACTGGAGTGCAATGACAATGATTCTCAAAACACCTCTCAAAATGGGCCTCAGCGGCAGCAGCAGAAGCAGACGCCCTTTGCCAAGAAGCGAAGATGCAGACCACTTCACCCGCACAGAGCTGGCTAACACAGTCGCCAGGGAAACCATCGGAGATGCTCTGGGATTACTGGGCTGCAGCAGTTTATAGTAGATTACAGGTTTGTGAGAGCCGATGATACTACGGCTCCCCTCGGCGCTGCTGAGCCAGCGGGAGGACAGGTTGTAAGTGCTGGCTCTCGCGTACTGTAGATTATCATTGTTATTACGTCGAGCATTTTGCATTTGAGTGGCCCTCAACAGCTGTGTCTCCAATGCTCTGTTTGCATCGGAAATAATTAGGAGAGACGGGCCCGCGGTGGAAAGGAATCTCAGTGGGAAAGCAGCAGATAGGCTGGGTGTAATGGCCCGACATGCGAGAGTGTTTCAGAATGTGTTTGTTTGTGACGAGAGAGAGAGCCTTCACAACCACAGGGTTCACTTACCAGATGATCTCTTCTTCTAACACATGGCATCTCTCTGTTTCAGGCACAAAAGAAGAAGTGTTTTCAATATCAGCATGTCTTTTTGTTTTGTTTTAGCCCATTTTACATACATACAACATGCTTTCATTACCACCAATCAAAATGTGTTTTTTCCCACTTTGCGGGCCCACTGATTACAGCTCTTTCATTCAATTTGCAGTAATTTAACTCAAGATATGTTGATAATTCATTGCCAAGAACACTTAAGCCTTTATTATTTTTGTCAGCGCGACATGTAGTTAGCAGATTGATGAGTTCACACTTGTTGTCGTGCAGCCGTGGGAGCTGTGGGACATGAACATCTGCATGCAACATTTTTTAGTGCTAAAGAAAGCTGTCAAATCCTAACAGTGCCACTCAATTGGGTTTATTGCAAAAAAAAAAAAAAAACTTGTACTCCCGAACAGTGGAAATAAATCATCACTTTCAACCACAAAATAACTTATGCAGTCCTTTAATTTGAACAGATTCCCCCACTTTAAGGCCTTTGTTTTCCCCTCCTTGCTACATAATAATATTCTAATTAATTTTGACTCTGCTCACTTTTCTCTCCTGAATGTCATCCATCCGTGTTAACTACTCTCAAGTTAAAAGAGCCGTAAAACACAGGTTAAACTGCGGGTCCAACCCTCCTGTTGTTCATTTTGATCACACACACCTCGGTGACATTTCATTATTACAGATGACCTTTCTTTCAAGTCCAAGCCTTGTGTAATCTGCGATATGATTCCTTCCTCCATGCACATATGTTACGTAGCTCATTTCACAGTCTGGTGGGCCAGCGCCGAGCCTGACAGGACGGACATACTAATCTTATCCGGAGAATAAAAAACACGGCTGTAAGTCCACCTCCGAACCTGATCCTGCGCACTACGTCTACGTCAATAGACTTTACCGAACATGAATCAGCCTTGTTAGGGATGACAGGCCGCCTGTCAATATGAAGAATGGACGGCGGGGAAAACAGTCTGCTCAGCAGTGTTGGGCTAAATGACAAAGAGACAGAGTTTGATGAGCTGGTTGTCTTTCCTCCTCAACGTTCATCAATGACGGAAAGTAGGGAAGAGGGGAGATCTCATGGCGGTGCGTTAGTCTCACTGCATCAGCCCGAATGAGTTGTCAGGGTCAATCAGCCTTGCAAATGGGAAAGGAAGGACACAAGAAGAAATGACTGGAAGAGCTAACCAGCTGGAAATGATGGAGAGTGGGAATTCGCAGTATATTGGGTTAGAGAGTCCCACTTGACGAGCACAGGAAGTGCAAAAAAAGCGGGCCGCGTCTTTCATCAGCTTTAACGCAGCTGATTTTTCACGTCGGCAGAGATTTTCAATCAACATAATTGACTGCGTTTTCTTCCCATAAAAGCAAATAGCGAAGCGAGGGCGGAGGATTTGTGTTGATTCCGTCCCGATGCCTCTGCTTCCCACATCACATTAAGTCAGAGGATGAAAGGTACATTAAGTCAATATTTTCCCCTCTGTGTCACGGTGAGCTCCGCCAAGAGGGGAAGCGCATTGTCCTGTGCTGGTTTTCATCCTTTTCCAGCAACATCAACCAGGCTAAGACCTCTCTTGTACCCATCCCCCTCCATCCTCCTCGTCTCTCTGACTCAGTAAAGGAAGCAGGAAGCCATGGTTACAAACGCCGTTGTCACAGTTTGCCCTGCAGGCGCCTCTCTCTATTCTCCGGCTTCTGTGGCGTCCTCCTCGCAGGCGTCAGTGCCGGTATCATGTCAGGAATAGTGTGCGTCGCTGTAACTCCGTGAATCGGGGCAAACGCGAAGGAGAAGGTGGGCTGAAGGTGTCAGGGATGTACGGCAAGAACGTGTGGCGAGAGGAAAAGCAAAGTGGAGGAATTGAAAAGCTGCCTGCAGGACAACTGGCCTTTTTTAGAGCAAAGTGCAGCAACAACAAGAGCAGACTGACATTCACAAGCACGGAGCTATTTGTTCCATGTCATGGCTCTCATATTCAGGGCACTGTGTGTTTTATTTCGCCTCCTGTACAACACTTTATATGTCTCCAAGTGATGGCATCATTTCTTATGCAAAAAGAACATTAAATGTGTGCAGTAAACTAGGAAATACTGTGAATAAGATCATTTTACAGTTGCATTTAAGTATTTCTACAGTATGGATAGGGGGAGTGCATATTGAAGGTGTCACTCATATCGTTGGACCGACACAGAGAATTGTCACCTTTCTAACCTGCCTGCAGTCTCTATGAGCGTTTTGGCATCCGTCAGCTCATCATTTTCATTTTCTGGCCCCCAATTTGACTGTTTTGGTTCACTCTCGCCGCTTTAATCAGTGCTCTTTCCAGACACAGCAGGCAGCTGTTTTCAGTGAAAAAAAAAAAGAGAGACTCGCTGCACACCGCCTGGCCACGACAAAACAACAGAAACACAGATAGAGACGAGTCCTGTGAATATAGTGGAGCAATTAGCCGCTAAAGAGCCCAATTATTTCACCAAAGGAGTAGCTGAAGACAAAAACAAAGAGTGAATGCTGGATTAAGGTCTGCCGGGTGGCACATACACGTCACTGAATGAATGCTAATGATGCTGTGTGTCTGCTGGATGGGTAAATACCGTAGGCGATGGCGGGCTGACATGTTAGATACTTGATGACGGCGTGATATCTCAATGTCTGTGTTTCCTGCTTGTTTCACAGTATTAATATCTACCAAAAACTTCTGCATACAGTATGTGAGCACATAGGACTTAAAGCAGATTCACAACTTAATGTCTTGCTGTTTTTCAGCGATGCTTGAAGAAGAAAAAGGGAGGAGATAAACCAGGAAAGAAAATGCAAAATTGTTTTAGTGTTAGAGAAGGCAGCTCTGCTTGCACTCACTGTGGTCATTAATTAAGCCCTCGACTGCAAAATAAGTGTTAAAATCCATCACTGACGCACCCTGTGAGAGAAGTAATATTCTCTTATTTAACTCACTGCTGTGCCACCGCTGCTCTCACATATTGGATACCAAATATCGTACGAGCATTGCAGCTCTATCTGTAACACTCCCGCCGTGTTTGAAAAGAGCCATTATTAAACATTTATGTAAGAGAGATCAATGTTTGAAAGCCCAGAAGCCACCACCGAAACAGACAGATGAACCCAGCAATGTTGCAGATTCCACATCTGCAGGTAGAATAAATAGGTGTAATTAGCAGTTGCGGTTGTGTTTTAGGGAAGGGATAAGTGAGGGGGAAAGCGAAGGTACTCTGCAGGCTGACAGAGCCAACGAAAACCTTTCATGGCATTTATAAAGCTGTGCTCAGCCTCAGAAAGTGCAAAGGTGGGAGAAGTCCTCGGGAAAAGGTGTCATTTGGGAGTTGAGTGTGTGTGTCTGGACTGCAAGCTCTTTTTCTCTGAATGCATCAGCGCTGTAAATCTACAAAAAAAAAAGTGTTGCAGTCTGAAACATGGAGCTCATTTGGTCTTTGAGATTCATGAGCAAACAAGGCAACAGAGGCTGCAGGATATTTTTTTCCCCTCTCTGAGATCTCTGCATGCAAATATCTCAGGGTTTGTACCCTATAAGTATACGTCGTTTTGATGATTCAGAGAAGCGAGGCCTTTGTAATGTAACGCGGGACGAACCAGACGTGTTCGCTTCCAGGCAAGCTGCCACGCTTTGATGAGAGACATCATCTAGCGAGCGGAAACAGATGATTGAAATTCATTTCCTAGCCATTAAGATGTGTCATGGACAATAGTTTGGAGTTTATTTTGCACTGAGAAATGTACAGTGTCATTACACTGATTAAAATGTGATCACTCATTTGCTCAATCAGCTGCCATAAATGTGCCATTAAAACAAATAGTTGCGTCTGCACTTGGACTAAAATAGTTTTTCATCCAGCACGTTGCACAAACTCAGCAAAAAAAATAAAAAAATACACATCCTTTGAGACTTTTTGTAATCAGCTCCATATATCTCAATCATTTTGAGCCGCCATCCTCCCATTGCACTGTTCATTATTTGGTTTCAGCAAATCTGAAAGCTGCAGCGCGGCCTGCTTTGGTGGAGATATACTTGAGAGGCAGCATTGAAAGTGCTCTCCCAGAAAAGGGTGCTTTTTGTGTTACACTATATTAACCACACATCCCCATTCAACCGCGCCTTTGTGTCTTCTCTCCTTTACTCTTTGAACAAGTTCCACTTGTAAGGTGTCTTTAAAAAACACGTCTTAACTGGAAAGGTCAGCTGTCCGCATTGATTCTGTCTGCCTCAGCGAATAGGCACAGAACCTTGTTTTTCACCTTACTGGACATACAGAGGCTCAAATCTTGGCACCGGTTCAGGCCCAGCAGTAATGTATTACTGCCCGCTCTGGAGACTTTTTGTGCTGTTTATAAAGTAAGGAGCAGACTGTGCCTCCATTTCCTGAGCTAGTATTATTATTATTATTTGCCAAGAAATGTATGCGCACAAGTAAAGAGCACCATTCAGCCGAATTATGTAAAGACCAACGTTGTGTAATCTTCAAGGCCGGTACCTTCGCACCCTGGAATATCCTTAACACAGTAATTGAAATTTTCTCTCATCGTTTCCGACAGTGGAAATTATCTTCCTCGCTCACCTGATTCGCTCAAAGGGATTTTGTGTTACAAGGTCTCAGTGAATTTGACAAAACCTTAATTCCCCTCACCTACGATTACACTTGCAGGCAAAATAATGACATTTATATAATGTTTGCATGTGTAAGAAAGTTGTAAGTGAGCTTTTCTTTGTAGATTCTTCAATGATGCATTTTGTACTAGCACACAAACTCGGGCCTGAGTGTCTCCCATAAATCTGCTCTGTTGGTGCTGTATGTGTCTGCACAGTCAGCTGTGAGGAGACGCCATTACTTGACTATGGAAATGAACAGTTTGAGCTCAGACGCAGGATGGTTATTTTGTTTTTCAGCCACTTGCAACATAATTATAACGCCCGTCTCTCTTCATTTCTTTCAGGTGTACCAGTACATGCATGAAACAATCACAGTGAATGGCTGTCCGGAGTACCAGGCGAGGGCCACAGCTAAGGTAAAGGACTGTTCTGGAGATCTAAATCAGTTGTTATTTGCAGTGAAATCATCAAACTGCTGGCTGCGTGGCAAACCATCTGTTAATCAGATCACCCGATGATACCATTCTCATCTTTTCATCTGGCCAAAGCAGAACTAAATTGTTCTACTTTGCTAATGGCCCTCATTAAGGGAGTGCATGTGTAATTAAGCAATAGCACAGGAGGGTGCCAATTTTGTAGGATTAAGGCGAAAGGCTGAGTGCCAACATCACATCCTAAAGCTGTAGTATTTTTTGCTGCTATAGCAGTGTCAGTATTGATCTTTGTGATTGGTGGCTGCTATGCCACAAAAAAGTGCTACTTTACTGAAAAGTACTGGAGTTTGTATTCACACAGGTGAGACATTACTACAAATACCTACAGATAATCTTCATATAACACTTATGGCATAGTCTGAGTAAGTAAACATAATAAATACACACTCCCCTGCATTAGTTAGTACATATCTTAAAATCCCCTTGAGGCAAAGTTGTGATTTTTGATACTGTGTTTTATGTATATAGTTGACTAACGGACTAACTGCAAAGAGAAATGGAGATCCAGTGGATTTTTCTCAAGTTTTCTCAAGTTTCCATCGAAGGCGGAGATGTAAACAAACTTTTTCTCCGATCCCTCTCACAGCATTCCACGCTCCCACTCATGTAAACAAACCGCCGCGTGCGGATGAATAGGCAGCTGCTTCGGTGAGCCTGTACATCCCACTGCAGGTAGCTACAATAGCTAATCCTGCGGGCTACCGTCTTTGTTTACCACTGCTTTTGTTTTTGTTTACTCAGAGGCGAGCATCGGGGAGGATTTATGTAAAGTTTAGACGGGAAGCTGTACTGTAGGAGGCTCACACTGCTCACATTCCCGCAATCTTAAACATGGCAGAGGCGAGTGCAACACAGCAACACCCAGGGTGAAAAATACTGGAGTTTATCTTTACAGCTCTTTCAGATATTCAAAACCAGGATATTTCACAGAAAGTGCCTTTCTCAGAGGGTTATTACTGAAGCCTGTATCGACCACACATTGATCCTTTTATTTAGGCCACATGTGTTATAGAGTGTTTTAGACTCACATAAAGTTTTATTCTGTTCCTTAAAGCAGCACAATGGAACTTTTCACTGTGTATTGATTTTGGCGGTCCCTGTGGACAAAGGCGGTAGTGTTCAGCGTCAGGAGGTCAGCAGCTGAAGCAGCTTGAGTTCTGACTTCACAGAAAAATCTTACCTTTCAGCAGGCATTAAAAGCAACTATCAGACCTTAATATAAATAGTCAATCTTCTCTCTGTGGGGCTTGTTTGCTTATGCAGGTCATATATAGGTGCCTGTATTAGATTGAGACCAGTTAAAACTCCATAGAGGGCTTTTAAGATGTATGTATGCTTTGGGTAAATAACACAACTCGCAAGGTCAAACAAACATGTAATGAATACAGGCAAAAGCAAAGATTTTTTCTCAGAGAGGAGGCTTAAATTCAAGAGTATTACTGCTCTTGAAATTGAATGTCTTGAAAGGTCCCTTTTTCCTTCAATGCGAATCCACTAGAATTTCCAGCTCTTCGTCCTTGTTTCAACAATCATCAGACGATAAATGTCTTTGATTTGAGCTGTGAATCTTTCTTCAGTTCAGCGTAGCATTCACCCCGAATCATCAGATTAGCAGCCACTAGATTTCCATCTTTAATCTTCTTTACTCCCACGACACGCAAATTATGTTTGCTATCAGTGCCGACGTCGCTCCATATCCTGTCCTGCAAACCTAAATGAAAAATGACTCTGTAAAACAATATTGTGATAAAAGCTTATATTTGTTTCGCTTGTCACAGCTGACAGTTGGATGGATTCCTTCGTTTTGTGCCTTTGGATGAAAATATTTAGTTTGAGTTCAAATCGAACGAAGAAAAGCTATTTATATATTCACGTCACAGGCTTTGATATTCAACTCAGATCCACTGCTCATATTAGATTTTTAGATGACAGCTTGTATCTGTTTATTGATGTCACTCATGTAAGATGTCAATTGTTGAAAAAAAGCCAAATCATTTTTTATATCTTTCCTTCTTCCACTCGGTTATTTGATATTTCAGATGTTTTTTTTTTTTTGTTGCCTAGTCTCTAGAAATCATCACATCCGTGTCCCACGTGAAGGACAAAATCAGAGCGGAGACACTTCCAGGTGCGGCGTGAATGGAATGAGCTAATTTTGGTAAACAACACAGATGAGCTTGACCCGGCCGCCCGAGCGGTGCTTCTCATCAACATGAGACACGGGCTCTCGTGAAAGAAAGCAAAGAGGGCAGGCTCGTCTGATTTCATGTGGAGGATGATGAGATGCGGAGAGGAGAAGGGATGAGAGCTCCTCTCTCGTCCTTCAGCGGCTCAGTGTCCAGCTGGGTCCACTCCTCTTCACGAGCCCACATCACAGGGAGTGGGTGGAGATGAGATGTGAATAGAAACGGACGGCAAAAAACAAAGGGGAGTGTGTGTTTGTGCATGTATGCAGAGAGATTATGCGAGGCTTCAAACGGTGCGCGCTCCTGACCAGATATTTCTTATTTGTTGGCTCCTCTTATCAACAGCCCTCGAGCAGAATAGTGCAGAGTCTGGTGAATTGCACTTGAACGCCTCGTTGAAGGAACGTATGGATACACACACTAATTCGCTTTCTCGCTTAGAGTTAGACGCGAAGATTGCTACCTTGCCTGTGTCTGCGTATTACGCATAGATCTACAATCAGGAGGTTATTAGACAGGCTTTAATTAGCATTAAGACTAGAAGCAAAAATATAGTTTGTTTGTTTAATGTGCACACAAACAGAATCTGTGGGACTATTTTTTTAGATGGAAACAGTGGGTTGTGTCTGTGCATCAGGTGTGGAGCCAGGAGGTGATTAACCTAGCTCAAATAACTGCTTAAAGCAAAGGAAAACAGCAAGGCTGGCTCCCTCCAAAGCTCATAAACACACCTCCCAGCACCGGTAAAGCTCACAAATTAATACTTTATATCCCTCTTCGTTTTCTCCAGTCTCTTTTGGCTGCTGGCCCAAAATTAGTTTGAACAGCATGTAACTCTTATGCCACAAACTCTTTACCTTTATGTTTGTGCACAGCTCAAACAAATGAAATGTGTTTAGTTGTAGGTTTCACAAGTGTTTATGCCAGTCTTTATGCTAAGCTACGCTAACCACCTTTCGGCTCTGCTCCATAATTTATGCAACGACCGACTAGTAGCAAAACACGTCAAAACAAACACAGTCTTATGACTATTTTCTAACGACATCATATTATTATTATTATATCACGCATATTAAAGTTGGCACTTTTATTAATGACTAGTAATTTCACTCTGCAGAGAAACAGCGATGGTTAAGCTGGGGGAAAAAAGTCTCTGTCTCATTTTTTCTAAGCCCGAAGCGACCATGAAGACATGATTTAAGCAGCTTTAAAACTCCTTCCCTACTTTTCTCTCTCCGCCCCAAACTCTTGAGAAGTCACTGCTCCTAAATCTGAATTAAAATTGCATATCCACTGGGCAATTAAGCACACAGCTAATGGGCTGAGCTGGCTTAGCTTTGGGGACAGTCTTAACTGGGAGCACTCCATATTTTTATTTTTTAAGTTTTTTTTTTATATCTTCTTCAGAGATAATCGCTAAGCCGTGCCACGGTGTCAATTGCATCCAATCAGTATCACACACATCTATTCTGAAAGGAGAAGAAAAAAAAGATACAGTGGTATTGAATATGACATCTATAGACTGCTGCAGTAATAATGACGAAGGATGCGAAAGACGCCGGCGCTCGTGTTCGTCCACCTTTCGAGGACTTTACTTAGCGGGACGGCGAATCTCCCGACAGTCGGGATTTGTGTTTCACCCGAACAACTCGATTCCCTCTGATTGCTTCATTAATTAAATCAATTCAGCCTCTAATTCCTGGCTCGAGGCCCTTATTACTGATCTTAATGGAGACTGGGACTATCGGGGCTACGCGGGCTTCAGAGAAAATAATGAAAGCTGATGATCAAGTTGCATATTAAGTCATACTCATACTGGATGGTGCAGCGTGGTTACCAAAATAAGTATCCTCTGGAAAGCTTTTCATCTAAAATGCCTCCTGTGTGTGAGAGCCGTCGGCCATCTGCCAGATTGTTTTTTTTTTTTTTTTTTTCACAAAAACCCAGATAAAGTTGTGAAGGTCGATGTGCTGCGAGGCCCGGGAGGCGACGGTGTGCATGCTGAGGAGCTGCCTTTTAGCTTCACAATGGGACAGGGAGGGAGAGCAGAGGAGAGGAAGAGAAGGACAGAGAGGGAGAGAGGGGAAAAAAAGGGACTGAGAGGGGAAGTTGGCAGAATACAATTACCAGATTAAAACAGGCAGTGGGGAGAGAAGAGAGAAATGAGAGAAACTGTTTGAGCAGAAATGAACGTGGATATGAAGATGCGTATGAATATGGAGGAGAGAGCTGAGGTGGGGATGCTGCCTGAAGGGAGCATCAAAGACCTCAAAGTGCCAAGTTACTTGTCTGCTGCTGGGGAATTTGGATACACATCTGCAAAAGCTTCTGACAGAGCCTCCCCTCTTCTACTTTTTTTTTTTTTTTATCCTCCTCTCCCGATCTACCTCGCATATCATAGATGATGCAGACTTGACAGCGAGGCACCTGTGGCAATGCATCTGCAGATCAGTGGGCGCGGGGTGTCTCTTTCTCTGTTCATCTGCCATTAGCTTTCCCGGGCTCGGCTAACAAGCTCCTGGGTGCTTTGTTCTCAACGCGCGAGGAGCAAGGAGCTTGGCTCGCGGTTCAAAGAAACCCCGCAGCCAGCGAGCAACATCAACCAGCTGGTAGATGCAGAGGGGGAAAAGTTGTCTGGCTCCTTCTCCGGCGTGAGCTCGGATGTGCTAATCCGTGTGCTTAGAGAGCCAGAGAACTTCTCACGTGGAATCGAAATCTCCCGGCCCAAGCTAAATCCAATCGCTTTGTTACGGCCGTCCACCTTCACCATCATTTTGTAATAAATTGGTTTGCTCCTTTGCAGTCATTTCGAGTCTAATGAAGAAGGAAAGGAGCTGGTGAAAGACTCAGAATCCCTTTTTTTTTTTTTAGGTTGCAAAAACTGCACATTTGCATTCAGACAATCCGCTCTGAGTGCAATTATCACAACGCTGAAAAGAGAAAACACACAAGTCACTGACAAACCCCCCCACCATTCCCATGACACGTAACTGTGACTGTGGTTTAGAGGATTTGGAGCTTTAATCTCACATCAGCAGTTATTATTACATAACCTTTATTTAACTAAAAAGTCACACCGAGATTACTTCTGGAAATGACCCATTTTATAAATGAGACCTGGTTTGGTTAATGTTAGCCATTCTCAAAAGTAGGACTACATTTCCCATAAAGCCAAGTGACAAAGCAGATACTGTCTCTTGCTTATTAATTCTTGTTAAAATAAAACTCAAATATCCACATACTTCTGGAGCCTGTCTTCGTGATAAATGTATATTTCTTAATTTTCCTAGTTTTCACAAGTTTATGCATTTCTGATTGCAAGACTTAGATTTTGTGCATTTGCAGGTTAACATGTTTTTTTTTCTTGGCTGTGTAAACCTCCCAACCAAGCTTTATCAAATGGATGCTGAAGGTTAGATTTGGTTTCATTATAGGGCTCTCCCACTTTTGCCCCTTTTCCACTAGTACCTACTCGGCGCGACTCGACTCGACTCGGCACGGTTTGCGCGTGTTTCCACTACGCTTTAGTACCTGGTACCAGGTACTATCGTAGTA
>JBAJHX010000002.1:4348194-4362019 GCA_037176925.1 Amniataba percoides | reverse complement strand
CACACACACACACACACACACACACACACACACACACACACACACACACACACACACACACACACACACACCTCCCCCCTCCTTCCTCGCTTGACTCGACCTCCTGCCTCAGACAGGCTGCACACTCATTGGGCTGTTTCAGAGGAAACCCTGATCACCGTGACCGACACACCGTATATAAGCCAGCTCCACACCTGGGATATGAATTAGACAATCAAGGGTTAAGTACCCTGGTCATGGGCCCGATGACAATGCCTCACCTGGGATCGCGACCCTTTGACCTTCAGGGTCTCCGGTCCACTGACTCAGGCTGCAAACAGGGGCGGGTAGACGAGCGGAAACGAGTGCTCATATCTCAATAAGATCATGGATTTTGAGGCAAGACGTTGGGACATTTATGACAAACATTACATCAGATTTTCATCAGAGATTGATCCAAAAGGCAGGAAACGAGAGGATAATTCCTCTGGTCTCTTCACTGTTATTTTATCTCAGTTTGCAGAGTAACAAATACACATGAACTGGCACTTGGAAGACTTAATTATGAATAACAGAAACAACCGAGTCATTGCTTCTTCATTAAGGAACTAATAACCTTGTCACAAATGGCAGTATGTAACCATCTGCATGTATGTTTGAAAGCAGCTCCTAAACTACATTGCTCAATATGTCTGAGAGAAACAAGCAAACATTTTGATTGCTTTCGAAATAAACAGGGATCTGAATATTTCAGAGACACTAGTTTCTGTTGAATGTTGACTCTTTGGCCTGCAACAACAACTAAACTGCTTCTGCTGAATTTCAGTCACAACAGTTGTTCCCGAGATCGCTAGCTAATATAATATTTGTTATGGCCTAAGTGTACTAGGCGACTGTTGTACTAGTTAACAAGAAACTGAATTGAGGAGAACAATAAATGAATGAGAAGTAAAGAAGTTATGAGAAGAGAAGAAGTTAACTGAGGAGGAAGCATATTCCACAGCATACATACAAAAAATGATTGCATAAAAGCGCAGTCTGACTTGTAAATTATAATGGCTTTACCGTAATTGTAGCTTGTCAATCAAGTTAGGCAGCGGACGCAGAACAAATCATTTAAACATGCAAATTTTTAGGATGTAGTTCAGGATTAAGCCATCTTAGCTGTGTTCAAATAAATGTGAGGGAGTTGTATGGTTGTTTTAATTTGTTCAAACTTTCTTATTATTTTCCTTTAAAGGACTATTCTCTAGGCAGTAGTGTTGGAAACACCTGCCTTAAAACTGTCAGTCATCGATGGGAAAAGAACAATTCAATGCAAATAAGTACAAAAAACAAAGGCATCCACTTGCAGACATGCGCCGGGGGCCGGCTGTGAAACAAAGACGACAACAGGTGGTTCGAACGAGCAGGAATTCCTCCACTCTACTTACTCTGCCTATTAGCCAGTTTCATTACCAGCCAGAAATAACCTCAGATGTCGCACCGGCACATGCAATTATTAGCCGACGTAATCTTGAGCAGGAAGACTCTCTTCCTCTGGCAAAACTCCATCTACTTTCTAGAGATTACTTTGCCATCAGTATGTCAAGTACTGACATGTCTGTAGCCTAAAATTAAAGCCTCTATTTCTGCTCGCTCTCAATATTGCTTCTCAAGCCAACGATCCATTTCTTCTCAGGTCTCATTTTCCCATCTGCTGACTCGAATTATGAGCAGGAAGAACTGTCGCAGAGGAGTGTTATCAGTAAAGTTTAGAAAAACAAACTAACCTTAAAGATGAGAAAACATTTTGGGGTTTTGGCTGAAAAGATTTTCATGCATAAAAGCATGTGTATGTGTATGTGTTATTTTTTTTGTAGGGCTTTCAAATCTCAAACTTCCAGATGTTTACAGCAAATGTAAATGAAGTTATTGTGTTTTCATGATATGGAGAAACAAAACTGCAGACACGTGCAGAAATGCATGAAGTTTCCTTTAGCGTCTTCCTGTCCAGAGCTTAAGTCCTGCACAAACAATGGCTGCCTTCCTTGGGTCGACCAAGCTCAGAGACAGTCAGGAGCAACACGGTCGCCACCTCCGCTGTGATAGCATCTCCCAATCGCAAAACACGGCTAATCTCCTTGGCCCGGGCTCCCTCGCGCATGCAGACTCAACGGTGGTCAAACAAAGCGGGGAAGTGACCGCCTCTTGAGCTGAGCAGAGCCAACAGACGGCTCCTCTCACTCGTGCCCCGAGCTGCCTGGTTAGGCGGCGGGGGCTTGAGTTTCAAAGGCGAAAGGGGAGGCAGCGCTGATGGCATCTGCCTTCTCTCTGGCGGACGACGCGGGGGATTCAGTTCAAAGGCCGAGCGGCTGAGGTACATCAATTAGCGAGGGGGAAAGAGCTCGCTCGCTTGCAAACTCGCCTTCTAACTCTGCATGACCTCAGAGCGTTGCATTATGAGGCATGATGAGAGTGTTGCGTGCTGGTCAAGACAATGTCAACATCCCAAAACACCAAATGGACTGAGACTGATGGACTCACTTAAATGGGTTGTTCCTGCAAATGGATGCAAAGAATAATAACTTGCTTTTGAGAAAAGAAGACACATATTTACCAGCTGTTCAGTCCCGTTTTTTTTTTGGCCATTGTTTCAACAGGTTTCCATTGTAACAAAAACACAGAGAGCGGGCGCTCTGCAGCTTATCACCCGACAGCCAATGGTGATTTAGCTCTGAGTGATCTGAAGGTCTCTCCTGATTGATTCTGTCCTCATTCAGGAGAGTGATGGATTAGATTAGCCTATTTGCCACGCAATGTGTGTGTGTGTGTGTGTGTTTTGGTGTCGTATCCCCGACGGCCTGCCAGACAGAGCCACTGACGGGGACTTAGAGAGGGCACTGGACTTGACCCAGCAGCAGACGATAGGAGATCTCTTGTCTGGCCAGTGACGTGAGATGTTGACCCCGCTGCCCCCCCGTCTGGCCCCTCCGAGTCTCACCTCAGCCCTTTTTCGTGTACTTTTTGACAAGCATCATGAGACTGGTTTCTCAAAAGTGACTTTCATTGCAAAAAGAGTGTGAAATTGAACCCAAATAAAAAGAAGAGTGTTTTTTTGGGTTTTTTTGGCAAGGCGATCTGAGATTTTTTTTTTTTCGGGCAGCATTGCTTTGATGTTGCAGCCTGTAAACGATATGGTGGGACATCGCTATCATTAATATCACACAGCCTCTGGGAGTCGGGGGATGCAGCCAGCGATAACACAGAATGAATCCAATCATCAGCGAGTGTGACTGTAGCCATGGCAACCGGGGTGACAATGATCCACCAATATTAGTTTTTCCTGAAGTGTCTGAGCCAGGAACAAAGCGTGTCTTGTTACAATGAAAATTAGACTCTTGAATAACAACAACAGCAGACTTTTCTTGAGAGGTAGGGGGATAAAGTGCCTGGCTCCAAGAGAAACTAATAGGATATTGATGAATGTCAGTGTTGACGAGTGAGGAGAGGGGCACTGCTGCGCTGTATAATTGGTTATATGGGGTCTTTCATTAAAACAACACATAGCAAGGGCACTGAAGCTTCTGGCTGGATGCAGGCAATAATATGATAGCCATAAAGCCACAGTGGGTAAAGAACATAGCTATGTCTGGCTCAGCCATCACGGCTCAGCCTTTGTTATCCAACACCCGCGTTTCATCCTGTTGATTCAAAAATTTAGTTAATGCGAATTTCGTCCACAGCCGTATCATCCAGAGTCAACATCACGACACATGGGCTTTATGAGGAGAGTTCAGGGTCTCCAGACTTTTTAAAGTTTTGATTTATCAAGTGAAAATGCAAAATATTCACTGCTTCCCGCTTCACCGACTTCAATGTCTGTTTTACGTGATTGTTAATTGGTTGGCTGAGCACAAAAAAAAAAAAGCTATTCCAAGATAAAACTGAAAATCTTACTAATTTTGGGCATTTATGGAGTAAACAATATTCTGCTAATTCACATTTTTATCAGTTGAAGGCCTAATTTTAATTAGTGTTGTGAAACTATCAAAGAAATTAAATTAGGAGACATCATCCAAAATTAATATAAATGAAAATAAATGAGGCTGACATTCAAAGAGGTTCACTCCACAATCTAGTTACATACAATTTATTATTATTTCTATTATTAGGAAAATGGAGCATCTTTATTTTGTGTTAAATCTCCTCTTGAACCCACACTGCTGGTCTCTTAAAGTACCTTTAATTTGGGAATAATAGCTTTTTATCTGGGCTTAAAAAGCATCTGATGTTTTGTACGCTACATTTGAATTGCAGCTGCTTCCAAATATACAAGTTTAGACCTATTATCCTAAGTTAACATGGTTTAATATGGACTGAAGGGGAATCATGAACTTTCTGCAAGTCTACAATTCTCCTTTATCATTTTAATAACTGTCTTATGAAACTCCTCTTCAAAGAGACCGAACACTGGGGCATGACAACCAGAAATAATGAAACTGACTGAGAAATTAAAGAGGACTGGAGATAATCTTTTCCACCAACGAACAACATGCAAGGAAATCTTTTCGTGTTCCATTTTTGAATCCACATCTTACATCTGACAATGCAAAAATCGAATCTTTCTGTGCATCCTTAAGTGCTCTTTATTATTTGAGAAGGTGTGAGAAGATGAATCTGATGCTGAAAACGTCCCTTGACAACGGAGTCAGTGTACAAAACACACGAACACGTTCGTGTTGTGAGTCACATTAACTTTTGAAATGTTTTAAAGTCTTTAAAGCTCAAGGATTCAATCAATAATGGATAATGGCTCTTACTGGGACTTATAATAACCACCAAACTTAGTTAGGATCACAAATATTTCATAAATTACATGCAAAATAACTCAAATTGCAATCCCACTGACTTCTCGCTGTAATATTTATGATCGTCTGACTTGGCTGAAAGCAATAAATGAAGTGTGATTTACAATTGATCCCTATAATGTTGATAAATGGGCCGGAGACTGCGTCCATCCGTACGTGTGTGGCCCACAAAGTGTAAGAGAACCCCAAGATTCCCACTTTTGACACTCGCGTGAATTATTCTCAACAGGTTGCTCTCCACGCCCAAAAGCCTGCAGACTAGCATTACTGTCTAAACACACAAGAGGGTAATTGAGCATTAATGTTGGTGTGTGTGAGTGTCTCTGCCAGTTTAAGCGTGTTTCTGTGCCTCAACATGCACGGCAAGCATTTTATTCTGAAAGCGTGATATTTTTTAGTGGTGCTTTATTTTGGAAAGGGCCAACGCAGAGCAAACAACAGTGCGACACTGAGGATCAACTATCTCGCGTGAAGGGCCGCATACCCGCGCATACACAAACACACGAAGGTCATCACCACCTGTTTGATACAATAAAAAATCTAGTGTTACTGTTGTGGAAGTTATTGGAGATAGAATTTCATTGTGTGTGTGTGTGTGTGTGATAGTGGTGCAGGTGCATGCAGGGAAATGGTCAGACGGGTGTGATATTATCCTCAGGAAAGCATCAGTCTGCACTTTACGGCTGTTTTTTTTCCCTTAAGATGGGAGATAACCAGAAAGTAATTTGAGAAAATGTTTTGCAGAGAAAAAAAAAGGTTAATGAAGAGGATAATGAGTCGTAATCCGCTGTAGAAATTAATTGTCCATCCAAAATAAAAGGTCAGGACAGGCCTGCCAGCTCTGCTCGCGGACAGAAAATCAATTGCTGTAAGAGGAGAATATCTTTTTTTTTTTCTTTTTTTTCCAGAGAAAGTCCCTGGCTGAAGTTTTCAGGGGATAGTTACCCGTAATGACTTAATCCATGTTCGGCCTCAGCGGTCTCAGCTCTGTGTACATGTGTGTGTGTGCGAGTGTAATCCTCGCTGTGAGATGGGAGCCCGGAGCTGACCTCACTGTTTGGTTTCACAGGGTCTCCGGGGGCCCAGGGAGGTTCTGGGGCTGGTCCTTACAGCAGAGCCGGTCTAAAGCACTAACACGCAGGCCCCTGGGTCCACGGGGACCGCCGGGCCCCGGCTCCTGTTACCGCCGGGTTAGTCACGCTCTGTGAGATTTATGTGTGGAACAGTAGTGAGGGCTTGGGTTGCACGATACCACCAAAGTGTCGCGAAATTAATCCCCTGCGGTGTTGAACTTGTAATGCTAAAGATGCCCAAGAATCATAGCTTTGTCTGTGCATCTGTGTTAAAAATTTATCTTATACATTTTTAATAGAGAAACTAACTTGTGTCGGTGTCAGTCTAATGTCAAAACACTGTAGATGCATTAACATTTAGTACTATCTGTGGTACATTAATTTTAAATGATCATTTTGCTTCACTCACATTCAGCCCTTACATCGCTTTTCCTAGACACAATTTCTGTCGCCTGATAAATTACATTATGCAACGATATTGTGGTTTAATTATATCTCCACAGTTCAATTAACACCATTTTCCCCTTCTGCCCCAAATGGGTTTTTGGTGATAAAAAAAACCCAGCATAGTTGAATTTGTTTTCTTCTGTGATTTGCAGGGACTTAAATTAGCAAAAGTAAAAGGACTCATTTTGCAAAACTATATTATCACTGATGCATTAGTGCACAAGTAGTTTTTTACTTTTGTCGTTGGTAAAGGTGGAGCTAAAACAATTTAATATGTTGTTGGGTAATTTAATCTATTACACTACATCACACTACAATCCTGAATCCTAATCAGTAGCTGTTAGATGAATACATTGGCACAGAAGTGCAGTATCACCCACTGAATTGAGTATTAACCATTGGAAGTAGGTTAAAACAGGAACACTCAAGTTCAACAGATTTATACATTTTGAAAATATGAAACTTAAATTTTTAATTCACATGAAAAAAGTATCTCCTGCATTGCATCTCTCTCAACTAATTTCCTTTTTATGACTAAGTGTTACTTCCCTCATTTCATCAAAAAAATATTAAAAATGTCTGATGTTTGAACCACTTTCCAAGTGGAACTGACCTGTTTTAAGACGTTTGTATAAGTGCCTGTATCTTCCAAGAAGAGACAGTAATAATCAGAAATTGATGTGGAAAAGGTTTTTTTTTTCATGAGAAAAGTTGAAATTTCATTGAAACAATCTCACTGCACAGTTTCCCAGACTTTAAGTTTCATTACAGACAAGAAAGCCAAATGAAAAAAAAGGGGAAAAAAGAGCTGACGTTATTTTGTGCCGACACATCTTCATCATCTAAATGTGGACCTTGAGGGCTTTTTGCTCTAAAGTTGGCCTGAAATATGATTTTATGGTTCAGATTTTATGAACACTAGCTTCCATTTGCTTTTTTCTCTCTACACACAGCAGTGCAATCTATTTCTCATGATTTGTGGTGTCTTTGACTCTTGCATGTGGTAAATAACAGCTGATAGCGCCTGATTGTATGACGCATTGATCACTGTAGTGTTTGCTAAGCATTGGCACAAATGACCCTGGCAGGAGTATAACTCTAAATAACGAAGACCTCAATGTCAACACGTCCTCTAACATAATAAATTCCTTCATAAAATTTTTTGCGGCTATTGTATCACCAGCACAAATTCCTGTCTAGCCTTTAGTCTGGATTGATTTTTTTTCTCTATTTTTCACTAGGCAGCGATTCAGATGTTACTCAACAGACAATTTGGAGCAAGTTACAAAAGAAGTCAATATAAAAAGAAAAATCTGACAACACATCTTCATGAGGAGACCACACAGCTAGATAACTGGTTGTGTGGTGGTCGTTTTTAAAGCAAGCACTTGTCCTGGCTGACATTTGGACAGGCCGCTGGTTAATGTGTTGTTTCACACTGTTTAGCGTTGATAGGGTGGGCTCGCAGTGTGGATGGAGCCAAGCGGGACCACCTCTCTGGTGGCTGACCCTGGGTGCACGGGGCAGGGGGACAGGTGGAGCAGGACCCCCCATACTTAACCATGGACCTCCAGTAGAGAATACTTAGTCCTGTCTCCCCAGGTGGATCGCCAGGTTGGGGTTTCATATGCATTTACGAGGAAATCACACTCTCATATGCTCATCTTGAGTCATTCTAATGTCTTAATTCCTGAAAAACATCAATTTTCTAGAGCTCAAAACATATGTTTTTCAGACCTTAAACACCTATTTGAAGCTGGATTACTCAACTGCAAGTGTTGGCTACACAAAAGCTGTGTTATTACACCTCGTTCTTTGTGTAGGAGGTTTTAGCATCCCCGTGCTACACTGAGGAGACATAAGGGCTGCACACACGCCCCTGCATTGATGCAGACCACAAACAGGCAGCATAAACAATGCCGAGTCTGCCTTGCGTTTTATCTCCTTGCCACCCACAGTTTACGCCAGCGGGGAGCTGAAACCTTGCGCTGCCCGGGGTTCATCTGTAAGCCCCAAGCTAATCACCATACCGGAGCCCATCACAGAGCATGGCTCCAGCCCATTAGAAGTAAACCACCCTCTGGCTCCCAGTCAAATTATCAAAACACAAACTGTAATTTTAAACTGCTATTAGACATTGCTTCGGTTTCCCACCAGCCAAGTTCCGCTGCTGGCTGAAAATCAAGCCAGCCTCGTCTGCGCGCTCGCCCCTTTGGAGAATTTCAGACATTGTTTTAAGAGGGCAGCGCTGGTTCTTGAGACCCTCACGCTCATTTGGACATTCTTTGAGAGTGAGGAGCTCCTTTGGGGGCGATGTTTGAGTTTTGAGTCATTCATGCTTCTCGAATGGAAAGAAGACGGTCAGGATGATGAACAATAGGAGGGAATGGAGTCATCTCGGACCAGTAATTCCCCCTCTTTTTCCCCTCTCTGGCACTCTGACACACCAAAGTCCAGGACTGACCTGCTTGACCCATTCTTAACAGCGCTTGACAAAGGAATGCACATCTTTACTCTCTGCAGCTGCGGCCTGAATTCATCAGTATTATCTTTATTTAGGCCCATGAATTTGATTATTCAGCAGGGATTCACTGATTCCAGAGTCGTTTCCTCAGCGCTCCTCCCACCTTCCCTGCACTGGTTTGAGGCAGATGAAAGGCGACGTCAGCGGTTGTTGGTTGTGTTTGTCAGACATGTTTTCCTTGATTCCCTCTCCCCGTGTGGTCCCCACTGGCCTGCTTTCAAAAATACAGAGTCGGGGGAGAGGTGGCGCCTGGGACGAGGGAGCTGAATGCAGCAGCTGAGTCTTTACATGTGAGAGTAGTGATCTCACCGGGAGCACCACAACACTAAGGGGAATTATCCCGACGCAAACCCACTGTGTACCAAAACAGGCAGCACGACGTGTCAGATTGGTCATAGGTCATAAAAATATATTGCGCTTGGATAATCTCACAGGGTGTTGTTCGCTATTGGAGACCGATTTAAGCCAAAGCAGTGATTGCAGGTCAAAGACATTTTGTCATCACGGTTGAACTAAACTGAAAAGACTTAATGTTACCTTTGTTGAACACTTTTTTTATGAGCATCAACATGTTGTTAAGGCTGAAATAAAATAATAAAGATAAGAAAATCTTGTTAAAAGAGTTAAATATAACTAATGTAAAAAGAAAAATTTACATTTTTGAGTATTTTTAGCTGCAGGATAAAGTGGGTTAGAAAATGGATGGATTGATTGATGGATGGATGGATGGATGGATGGAGTATTTTTAGCCTAGTGTTACCTTAGATGTCTAGACATCTGGTAACCTGGATCTCATAGCATATTTTACTTGATGATATGAATCCTTTCCCTCCAAACTTTCAATGTTTCCACTTTGTGTTTTGCCAAATCCTAGTATTTATTTGAAAAAGCTGCAAAAAGTTGCAAAAGGCTGCAGAGGCAAACAGAAATATGTCATACCCAAAATCATGTATATTCTAATGCAATGCTTTTTAAGATGCTACGCAATCATTTTTATTTATATTTGAGATTAAGACCTCTGTCATTCAGCATGCATGAGGTGTTAACAGGGAGCACGAGAGTTAACAAGCTGCCTGGTGGATAGTTTGAAAACATGCTTGTAAAAAAGGGTGTATCACTTCAGCAGAGATAAGGAAATATTTTGATTGTCAACAAGGTCTTCACATGGGAAATAGTCAGCAGCTTTAGAGGAAGGAGGTCTTGGCGTGGCGGGTAAAGCGGGAGGAGCTAAAGGACAACCTGGGTAAACACAAGGGGGGTCATCCAGGGTTCAAACCCTGGAAAACCTACGGCAGGGTCTCGCTCTTCTTCTGCCTTTCTACTCTCTGACAAATAGAGGGGAAACGGAGAATAACAAACACCTCTGAAATTACTTCACCCCTTCGCCTCTCCCTGTCCCCGTCCTCCTCTCACATCTTCCTCAAACCTTTTCAATTACAGTGATACAGCGCTCTGCAGAGGTCTACCTGATAAATGAGTGGATCTGCATATTATAAGTGTGTACGTGCACGCGTCATTGAAACCGCCGGGGGCAGGTGAGATATATCCACGGAGACACCCCCGGACAGAATTCTTGGAATTTCAAAACCCATCATCTTCCCCCCTGCAATGAGGAGCAACGAAGATGATTTGCACCCGCGCAGCCTGAGCTTTATATCACCGCGAAGAAAGTCCTCACTTCACTTCACTGTGCCCCCGGAGTTAAAGTTACATGATGAATGACGGGGCAATCAGATCGACTTTCCAATGCAGCGAGACACTGCCCTCCTTGAGACAGCGCTGGAGGAAGAATTGTTTCACAGACAGGCCAAAAGGATATCGAGATATGAAGGTGGGGGGGATATGGAGTGTGAAACCTAACAACAGATAACGACTGATATGATACATTTCTTTAAGTAGCTTTATCTCTTCCAGATAAATCGATCTTCATAACCTAATTATCCCTGAGAAGAGTATGAAGAAGCGCGAGGATGGGTCCGGGGTGGGTAGTTTGGGGGTGATTGGGGGTTAGAGGGGATCGGGATGTCACTGCTCCGCTCAGCCTTCATTGAGGACTTGATGGATGCTCTGTAACCAATGGAGATGGAGTGCCCCCATAGCCAGAGCGAGCACACAATCTTCTCAGCAGATTAACTTCCATTGATTTATAGAGATTTACCTCAGGAAAGAAAACAGCTGGCAAAAGGACAAATACCAGAACTGGCAAGGGATAAATTCAACAGGAGAAAAACCGTCTCATTTGTTAAAAAGATGATTCTTATCACCGTGAAGCAGATAGAGGATAGAATTACTGAGCAGGCAGTTTATGACATAAAAACAATGAAACTGAGTGACAAAGAAAACAATGCTTTTGATTTATTTTTTATTTTGGCCACTTCAGGTCTGCAGAACAAGCTGGAAATACACTATGGACATATTATGAATGAATGAATGAATGAATGAATGCATTCATTTATTAGTAATATGTCCATGGCATACATCCAATTATCATCTTAAAAAGTCAACATGGCAAATAGCAATTGCTCCATTAGATCAGTGGCAACAAGGCACAATAGGTCGGCCAAACTCTGGATTGCTCAAAGCACCACAGCAGTATGCATTAGTCTTTATAAGCAAAAGGATGATGTCTTTTTTTGCATGTCTAAAACCAAAGAGACAAGAAAAATAACTGTAAGGAATGGATCCATCCATCCATCCAGCTATTAGACTTTAGGTTAACATTAGCATCTCTGTCCTGCTCTTAATTGGATTTACCAAAGAAAACACTACTGTATCTTCGCCAAAACCATCACAGTTCTCATCCTAAAAGTCTTTTAGAACATACCAACAGATCGTACATACTTCTTACATGCAAGAGTGTAAAAGTAATACTCCTTAATATTGCTAAAATCTGCAGGTTGGTGTTAATTGGATCACATAAAGTGGGTTTATTAGTGAGGTTTGTTTTCTGAAACCAACTCTGTGTGCTTGTCAGCCAGCAAAAGACAGCAAAGACAAAGAGGCTAAGACATCCCATAGACCCAACATTCACTGTGAACATAAAAAAATAAGGGCAGGCCACTGCATAGGGCCAACAGGTTCTTATAGGGTTTATTCTTATCATGTGTGAAATGGCTGCTAAGTACTGATTTCACAATTTTATCTGGGACACTAATAAACCTGCCAGGGGTTAGAGATGTCTGGGAAGGCTGAATAATTTAGATTCGGAGAGGAAGCTATTAAGTATCTGAAGAGTGGAAATGTGAAGAAAGGAGATAATGTTGGAGAGGCCAGTGGTAACTGAGGTAGAAACCTAGTATATAGGATTTACTTGGTCAGAAGCAGGAAGAAAAAAAAGAAAAAACTATGCTTCGTCCAGCCAAATGATCTCTCCTTTCTCTATCCCATATTCCCACTGCTTCCCCCCTCCACTATTAACACCCCTCCATTAAAGTGAAATATCAGATGTGGTCAAACATGAACATTAACAGAGCTCCCATGACATCAGCTCCATGCTTTGGCCGGAAAAAGCCTGAATCTTTGGCACAAAAACATAAGTTCAGCAAGTGTCTTACTTTTGTGGGTTTATAGGGTGAAAGTATAGTAACCGTGTAGCCTCATTGCAGTAAATAAGCAGCCCTTTTAGTGTACTCATAAGATTCCTTGAACATCTGACTTGGAGTAAATTTTCTTTTATGTGCATTTAGACTTGAGTGGTGTAGTCCTAACGTTTTAAACTGCACCCATTATAGACTGTAAATACAATCAGCTCTCCATAAACATCAGAAACTGGCAGAGTGCGAAGCCTTTTGAAAATTTGTCAGCAAAGAAAACAAAAATCATCAGCTTCTTGTGCACTTCATTCTGTATTTCTGGCCAATAAAAGTAAATTATGTTTTCTCCTTTTACAAAAGAAAGAACACATCCAGCAGAGCTGTATTTTTTTAAAACAACATCAACAGTGTTCATTTGTGAAAAATATGCATTTATATTACTCTGGTTGGACAGTCTAGAGATGTTTCCAGCTCTTCTTAATGGCACCATTAATACAAATGGACCTAACCAAGCATCAAAATCAAAGCAAATAGATACAGCAAACCTAAAATCACCATCTGTGCACAGCATTTGTTTTTCCCCCAAACCTCCAGACAAGTCAGGACAAGTCCAGTCATGTCGTGTCACTTCAGGGGAACGTGGGACTTCATGGAGTCATATTACCTCGCTGCATGCAAATAACATCACGTATGGCGTCGCATGGAGTTGAGCTGGTCAAAGTCATGTTACATGAAATAATCGTCATGCTATTAATAAGTCTGTCCACCATCAGAGGTTCCATGATGTGTGAAATTCCTATTAAATTATCCTATTGTCATCAGGTGACATCAGAACATTTCACTTCACTTCTGTCTGAAGGTGTCTGTTTACTATGTTGTTTGCAATATTTTCTGTCCGCCATATTATTTCAGTGGCCTCAATGGACAAAAAAAAACATACAAAACTTATCATTCCCACAATGCAAAAGTTTTACATTTGATAGATGACATTCGTACTATAAGATGAACTGCCAGCTACTCTAAAATTGAAATACTGCAAAAGATTAGCTGTACTCGAGTTTGAAGATAAAAGTGTATTCTGCTTGTATTCTGCTAACCGTTTGGGAAAGGTTGTTTTACTACACGCACTCATGCATGTCTTCCGTTTAGTTCTGGACGGCGTTACGACCCAGAGCCTCTGATCAGAAGTCCAAAGGGACCCATGAACGTTCAATATTTGTTCAATGGCTGCTCATACAGTAGTTCTCTCCTGTGGATGCGGCCTCATATTAGATGCAGCTGTAGTAGCTCGACAGATGTGCACCTCTCTCTCTGACTCACACACACACAGATGTGCACGGAGAGAAAGAAGTCTGCCCTCCCTCCTCCCTTCTGGATATCCTTCCACACCTTGTTGATGGGACCGGAACTTTCCCGTGT
>JBAJHX010000002.1:4329235-4345313 GCA_037176925.1 Amniataba percoides | reverse complement strand
TCAGCCGGGTTTGTATCTGGAAATGTTTTGGGGGGAGCAGTCAAGTGAAACTCATCCTGCAGAGGAGCAGCAGAGGATCGATAACACTCCCTCGACCTCCCAGATTGAATTAAATTTCAAAAAAGGAAGCGAATGAGCATATTTCAGAAAGTCAAACTATTCCTTTAACGCCATGGCATGTTGTTATATCTTGGAGGAACCAGTCAGAAATTGAATTTTCTCTCTAACAGGCACACCTGTCAGATACAGACACAACTCATTTAAACATTACTCAAACCTTTGCAGAGGTAGTGTAGCTCCATTTTAAAAAGGATCAATCCCTGTGAGCATCACTTGACAGCAACAAAAAAACAGCAGTGAAAACAACAGCTTATATTGTAAATGATCAACTGAAAGACACCAAATCCAATATCATGCACTCACACAGCAATTATATGTGTGTGATTATTAAATTAAGCACTGGCCGAATGAAGTTGAGATAATACTAGTGATTCATTATCTCTAAACATAGCTTTTAACTAAGTGTTACCATGGAGATCCAGAGCCACTGATCTAAAAAATATTAAATAAAAAGGGACATAAAGATGAGAACGGTGCTCACTCTCTCATCTCTTCTCATCTCAGGTAGGCTGACCAATCCTGACGTATTCCTTTAATCAGGACGTTAAAAGAAACAACAACAGACGTGGCAGGAGTGAAAGATAACCTCTGTACTTCAAAGCCGCCTGAAATCCCTCCTCGGAGCGACGTGAACTCTAATAATCTGCTCGCCCCCGCTGCACAGGAGGTGAGGTTCTCTCGTATGAACTGTGTGTTTTCACTAAAATAGATCCGGGCCTGGCCATGCTGACCCCTGAGGAGGAGGCCGGGGTTGAGGGGAGGGGGTCAGCACAGGTCCTCCGTAGGTTGTCGCAGGGAATCAGAGCACTGAAGCCCGAGCTGAAGGGTAAAGGTTGAAGGGTGTGTGAGGTAGCCTATGACCTCCCGATTTGGCTCGGGCATAACAGCCAAGCTCTCGTGGAGGGGTCGGGGAGTTAGGGGGGTGGTAGGTGGAAGAAAAACCACAGCATGACCTGGCTCGCCCACATCCAGCGCCACACACTGCCACCGCCACAATGGAGGAAGAGGAAAAAAGACAGACAAAACCCAGGGAGGCGAGGGGTGAGGCAGATTTTAATGGGAGACAAAGGTTCTGCGGTGTGAGCACACTGGGACTAATTCCGCTTTAGTTCAAGTCTAGGTTAAATGCATCGGGAATGAGTCAATGCTGGCCGCGGAGAGTGTGACTAACAGAGCGGGTCAGGAACAGGGAGCCCTTTTCTGGCTGCTTTTCGGACCAAAAAACAGGCTGAGGGGAGAGTGAGCGAAGCCTCTTTGTGTGCGGAGTGAAACAGATGAGATGAATCCATCATCAGCTCGATATTCTCGCTCAAC
This sequence comes from Amniataba percoides, assembly GCA_037176925.1. NCBI lineage: Eukaryota > Metazoa > Chordata > Actinopteri > Centrarchiformes > Terapontidae > Amniataba > Amniataba percoides. The sequence goes on along the minus strand of JBAJHX010000002.1, from coordinate 4,343,879 downwards.
GCTGGACGGTGTAACGAAGGGCGCTTTAAGGGAACAGGCGGGGGTGAAGCTAAGTGGAGCGTGGGATTGCAGGATAAAGAGAAGAGACCTGACTTTAATGTTGTCATCTGCGTTTCACACCAGACGTCTGAAATGTTTATTTCAAACAAACATTCAGGTGGCTGCTCATTTCTGATCTTATTTGTCCCCCCGGACCAGATACCTCCAAGAATAAAACCCCGTGCAGAAAAGAAGAAGCTGCACAAAGAATGATAGAGAAAATAAAGCCATATGAATCAGAGACCATTAAAAGATGTATCTGCCATTCTTCTCCAGCAAAGGGGGAATAAACCAGTCAGCATACCATCCCAGGCATGATTTCATACCACTATGAAACCCAAAAATCGAATCCAACATCTGCTTTGTCCGTTACGCCGAAAACACAAAAGAGAACAGTCTTCAAAAATCAAAAGCTGCTGCCTGTAATGAGCTGCCTCATGCATACAAACACACACACTTATACATGCAGGACCATTAACGGCCTGCAAAGCCTGGCTGGAGATGAATGAGAACGGCTCGATGATGATAGCGGCAGAGAATTGCTACCACAGATTTTTAGAAAACAAGGAATTGCTCCTCAGAACGTGTAGTTTGAACCTTTTTCACAATTTATCAGGGCTTGTTATTATCTTTAATATGTTTTTCTCTATCTGTGGTGCTGTTATGTTGTCCCGCTCTCTCTCTCAGTAAAGTGAGCGTAAAGTGTTGTTTTGAAGATTCGAGCATCATTGCTGCAATCAAAGGGTGCTGCTGAAAAGTGGAAGAATGCTCAGTCAGCATCCTGGGTGGAAAGCAGATGTGATAAACACGCACACGCACTGATAGGTCTTGTCATTCATCATCATTTACATCAGCTGCAGCAGAGCCGGAGCTGGGTGTAGATCAGATACCAAAACAAAAGACAAGGAATTCAACACTCTTGGCCCAAGATTGTCTCAATTAGGGTCGGGTATCAAACCTCAACACATTCAACACACTGACCAAAATGTGACTGTCAAGTCTCCAAAACTTCTTAGATTTAAGGTTGTGTGTTGGTTTTACCTCGGTAAGATGTTTCCTGATCCGAGATGTTTCAACATTGTTGCGGTAAATGCATAGCTGCAGACATGAGATTATTAGCATAGCTTAGCACAAAGACTGGAAGCAAGGGGAAACAGCTAGCCTACCTCTGTCCATAGACAACAATATCCAGCTACCAACGACTCTGAAGGGCTCTGATTAATTAACATGTTATTTCTGAAGCATGGAAATAACAGGTCTTTGTTTTACAGCTGGTTATGTGCAAAACTATTTCTTGGCCTGGAGCAGTTGTCGCCCAACCAGGAAGCTTCGGCATCTGACAACTTCCTGGTTAAATATATTGTTCTCAAATAAAACTAATCATATTTCCTAAAATGAGTAAATATTCCTTTTTAGATGAGGGCTGTAACTACTGATTTCCTGAAATTGCTTGTTCTTTCAAAAAAATGTCCAAAACCTAAATTACCCATATTCCATTTACAATTATATAAATCAGAAAAGCAGATATTTATTGAGAATATTTGTTTTCTCCATGAACAACTTAAAGCAGCTTAAAGGAAGTTTTTATTTTCTGTTGGTTTTGGCGCCTCCTGCGGACAAAAGCATTATGTTTCACCTTACGTTAGATCACGTGTTCCCCCCCACAGGAGTCTACTTCACTGGCAGGAGAGCAGTTAGCGGCTCAGGAAACTCACATTTAGTCGGAGCAAACCCCAGCGCCATTTGTGCAATCTCATGGGAAAAAGGCATTCAAAAATAACCACTGAAACGTGACAGAAATAGCTTTTTTTTCTCATGTGAGTGTGAGTGTCATATCGAGACATCGGGATTCAATTTAGACTTTTTCATCACCAGTTAATCGATTATTTAAATTGTTGTTCATTAAATGTCCATTAAACTAACTGTTTTAGGGCTAGATAAGACATTAAGCACTGATCAATTAGGAAGTTTGTCACTGCTTAATTAAAAAGAAGTAGGACATCTTTATTTCCTGAAACTTAAGTATCACAAGAAGCATTGTTTTGGTCTTGGTGCCAAATCATTCTGGCACAGCAGACAGATTGTAATGAAGCTAGCTCTGGTCTCAATGGAGACATTGCTCCTCCTTTAGACACTCACACACATGCTCGCGGTGATCACCTCCCCTCAAGGACAATGCCTCAGATAAACAGCTAGCCCCTCATTATCACTCTCGGCCCAAACAGCGGCGCGTCGCTTGGCTAAGCTGCGTTTCCTCTCCACTGAAGCCAACATTTGTCGCCGCCTGCTATCGTCCCCCTGATCCTCGGCCGCTGGCAAACCTCAGCCAATTGTTGTTTACTCATTCAGGGCAATGAGGCTCGACAAGGAGTCAGCCACTGCAGGGAGGAGGAGGAGGAGAGCAGCGGTCAATATATGTTAATGAACATCCCTCCCTCTTTCTTTTCTCTCTGCATTTCTGTCTCTGCGTGAAAAAGGAGCCTCGAAATAGAAAATGAACCCGCTGCAGTTCATGCTGAAAGCTTAGTTTGTGATTGCATGTGGATGTGCTCATGTGCTTTCATGTGTTAATTGCAGAGTGTGTGCCCATGGAGGCGTCACAAGGAGAGGTGGGGATGAAGTGCAAGTGATGACAAAATGCATCCTGGCCTAACACCTCAGTGCTTGTGTGATTCAGAGACCCAGAAAGTCAGAGGTGTTAACAGAGGAAAGGCAGGTGCTAGGTTCAGCGTGTGTCTGAGTGTGAGTGTGTGCTCAGCCGTAAAGGTATAAATCCTGCACGCCTAATGACATGATTTAAAACACCAAAAGAATTACAAGACTCGGAGTGCAAAAATAATTCAGACACCTTTGTGCCCTGAATCGAATTCACTTAATTTACCATCACAGCTCTTTAATTTTTTAATTACTGGAGAAGCAGATCTACAGCGGTGAAACTGAAGAGCGAGGAAAACAAACTAGTTCAGGTGCCAACACACTGCACACACCCTTTCATCAGCCACAAGTGATACGACAGATTATGTCAAACCAAAGTTTAGACAAACCAGCTGCAGTAGATCATGAATCACTTAAAAATTGTCTAGTCAGGAGTAACAGGCATCACTTTCTCACAAGGAAAATTTAAATAAATCACTCATTTATGCTTATAGCATTACTAAAAGCAGCTTTTCAGATTGTGAATAATCTCTCTTGTCTGAATAACTAACTGCTTGTGAGTTTCTTAGTTAAGCTATGACGCATAAAAGCAATGCTATGCAATGTTAGAGGGTCAGAGGTCTTGTGGTCTAGTCAAGGGCTCAACTTGAAGGACTACAGAGCTGAAAAAAACAAAACAAGTGTCAGGCACACAATAGTGATTTTTTCCCACTGCCTGTGATCATAAAATCATAAAAATATTTTATTTTAATATTTCAAAATATTAATACAAAGATACATCATAAAGTATTATTGCGTGATTTCAGTGTGTAAAAAGGTGCAGTTCTGTTTAATTCATTCCTATCTTAAGTTATGATATACACCCATTATTCTGAGGGAGGAAAAAAAGAGCGAGAGGGCAAGTTTCCCTTTACTGTGAAAAAAAAAAAAAAACAGGCACAAACATCAGTTTTGACAGCTTTCTGCTCCTTCCACCGCTGCTCCCAGCAGCTCGCTGCATTATCCACATTAGTTTCATCTCTGCTGTCGGTCCTCATTCCTTGCTGCAGAAAACACAGCCATTTTCACAGGCACGTAATGTCACCAACACAACATTATGGCCTTTAGAGGTGAGGTAGTAGGCAGGGGCAGAAAATAAACAGTAGTAAACAACAGTAGCAGTGGGGAGTGGGCTTCCCTGCTGTGTTGATTATTGGAGGGCTGTACACAGGCCTGATCCCCCCCGGGAGTTCACCGAGCGGGAACGGCTGCTGCTGGCTGCCCACAGAGAGGCCAACAACATCTGGGCCTCAGCTCAGCTAAGCTCACCTCATTACACTCCTGTTTTTGTGGCAGGGCGGCGTGTGTTTGTGCATCAGCGCCAGCAGGAAAAACAGACAGCAGCGATGACGAGCAATCGGCAGAAAATGGAGGAATTTGATAAAAATGGTGAACCAGAAGGAAATGGGCTACCTTTGTTCATGAGTGTAGATTATCTTTGCCAGGTATTTTTATCAGGGCAGGAAAGATACAAAAAATACAGACACAGCCCCTAACTATGATAATGAATTTCTCAAATTTGGCCAAAGCGGGCTTCATTATACACTTTCATACAGAAGAAGCATCCATCATATCACGGAGCGGAGGACAATATCTGATTTTAAATAACAAAGCCCAGAATAATAGCCAACACTGCACTAGTGTTTCTCAGTATGTTGCTTATGGAGATTTAAAAAAATATGCAGCTGTGGTACCATTACTAGACTTTGCAAATTAGTTGTTTGACAAAGCAAGGATTTATGTTGCTTGCTGAAAAAAGCATTTTGGCAGAAAGCTTTATAGTGTGGAACTGTAAAGTGGTGTGTATGCATTAATCATACATTGCTTCACCTGTAGTCAGACTCTGAGGAAATGGCAGCAAGCCAGTTTCCCAAGAGCTGCTGGTGAGAGCACATCTTTGCATTACCGATTCACAGCTGTCTTCTGCTTCCCTCTGCTGGTAAAATGGCATAAAGGCAAAGTGCAACTACTGAAGATGTTGCAAATGGAAACGCATCGCATCAACACACATTACTATAACACTGCAAAAATATAATAAGCTCGACCTAGAGTACATCAAAAAAGAAAAAAGGGTAAAAAAACATGGATGAATGTGAAATGTATGTTGAAATAATGTTGAAATTTGTACTAACTGACTTAAGACAGAAGCAGATTACTTGTTTTAAAAAGATTTTTAGCCACCATTGCTTAAAACTATCACTATGTCCTGATATGAGACAGATAATCTGTGATAAAAGACCAATCAGAGCAGAGTATATCAGTGTCAGTCCATACTAATTCACGGGCTCCCCTTCCTACCACACATGCAGTAACTCAGAGGGTTTTACACAACAAACACATGTAGACAGAACAAGATCAATGACAAAAAGTGAGGTAAAATTAAAGAAATAGAATAGAAATAGAGATGATCTGTGAGGAGAGTTTTAGAGGCGAGCTGGAGCATACAGCCTAAAAATCGTGCTAACTTTAAATTAAATGCTATTATACATACATATATGCACAATACTGGGTACATGATGCTGTTTTGAGCAGTGTTTCTCTTTCACTAAGCACCAGTCATCAGTGGCACTTGCAAGGAGATGTGTTCCCTCTGTAAAGTTTCAGTGCAACAGTCACTGATCTGTGAAAACGACAAGTTCAAGGCTCACAGGTGTTCACGGAGAACTACCTTCAGGGCAGAATCAGAATCACAGAGGTGCTTCTCTACTCTGCAGAGGATCAAGACCTTTTATGAGGAACAACATGACAGAGGAGGGCTTTAATGATCCGCCTATATGTTCTTTATTCATCTCACCAGTGCAAACATTTTGGGGAGATAACATCTTCTATATCTGTATGTACTGAAAAATATAAATCAAAATGGTTTCAGATAATACTTGTTCTATTAATCAACTAAGTATTGCAGCTCTGGGTTTTTTGATTGATATCCATTTCTTTTTCATACATCTTTTATAGAGTGAAATAATTTAGTACATTTATATCATTTCATGTAATTGCATACAGTCAACTCTGTTTTGATTGTGTACCTCTTGTTCATTTCCTATTAACACCCTGTGTCATGTGCTCAACAGCCCAGCTGCACAACTTCACCACAAGGGGGCACTGGCATAACAATCAATCTCCTTTTCAATAAGTGTTTTGGGTCAATTCAGTTTTACGTTTTAAATTTAGTCTTAGTTTTAGTCTTTTGGACGAAAATGCTTGTTAATTTTAGTCACATTTTAGTCATTTCTATATGTGATCAAAGAAAACTCAAAAATAATTTAGGTCAATAAGTATTGGAAATTGGAATCAAGGTTGACAGGTTGTATCAAGTGTTGCAATTCATATAAAACAAAAAAACAATGCCAACATGTACCTGTCTGCAAGACAACACACATCATGCAGAGCAGTGTATGACTCCGGACGCCGGACGGCAGTTTTTACAGCCTACCTGACCTGAACAGACTTTCAATAGAGTCATTCTTTGTAATCACACAGCACATCTGAATGCAGGTTATTAAATAAGGCTCACTAAGTACACTAGAAAGCTTCACACAGAACTGCAGAAACCAACACATCATGAACTCGACAAACTAACCTAGACACACACAACAGCATCTCCCACAGTGATGAAATACACTGTATGCAAACAACATATCAAATAAACTCATCCAAAAAATATGCAGCAAAACACACAATCACAACACTGCTCAGTTCACAGACACATTATCAAATGATTCTTACCTTTAGAAGTGCTGTTCAACCTTTCCTTCTCCCTCTGTGTTGTCATTTTCCTCTTTTTGTTCACCGAGCTGAGGCCGCTAGCTTGATGTGTTATGCTAAATAAGCTAACTGAGGCTATGCTAACACTAGCTAACATCCTCCATCTCTTCTTCTTGTTTTCTTTTCGCTTCTGTCTCTTCCTTTTCCTTTTTCTTTCTTTGGTTTGGCAACCCCGCTGAGCTTTTGTCTATTTTTCGCTGCATTTTCGCTGGCTTTTTCCCGTATATTTCTCACAAAAATGAATCCCTCTGTCTTTAACTTCGACTTTACGAAAGAAAAACTGATTCACGATCGGCGCCATGGAAACCACCTGCTTTCTAGCCCGCCCACTCTGGCCATTAGCCAATCAGCACAGAGCATTGCTGCCAATCACTCCTAGTTCATTCATTTGGATTGGATTGAATTCATTTGGATTGGACTGTTAATGAAAAAGTTTCCCACCAGCTACCACTGTCTGTGTCAGACCATCATGCACAGTACTGAGTGCAGGTTACCAGTGTTTTGGCAGCCCTCTGGGTACAATACTGCAGGCACATGTGCTTTTTGCATATCACAGGTGTGTGTGTGTGTGTGTGTGTGTGTGTGTGTGTGTGTGTGTAGGATGACCTGTTGCTCAAACTTTGTCCATCAGTGTCATTAAATGTCCAATATAAACAAACTTTGGCTGATTGACTGAGTTATTAGTTATTGTGATTAATCCATAATTTCATACAACATGACAGATCATTTCATTAAAAATAATTAGTGAGTAGAGAAAAAATAATTCAGCATTACTAAAAGCTTGTTTACTTTCAGCATAATGGGAGTGTGAGCCATGCAGGCATGCATCCAAGTTTAATGTGGATAAATTTGATTAATTGCTAATTATAAAACAATATTAACTTAATTTTTAAGGGCATTAATGCGACACCTGCATTATGAGTCCCCATCTTGTCGAGGGGCTCAGGCTTGTTTTATAATCCTAAGTAAATGTGTTCAATTAACTAACACAGAAAACATGCAGCCAGGAATAATTCACACAGGAGCATTGGTCAGTGGAAAACACATAAACAGGGCAAACAGTGTAGGAGAGACCAGGCAATAAGGAACCCCAGCTCATCTCTGCCACGGGGCCCCCTGCTGGGTTTATCTGGCCAGGCAAAGAAATCTGTGATTTGTTGGGGAGGCTCCAGCTGTGAATGTATATAACTGAGGCGCAGTGTTGCAGTCTAACATTTTCTGGATAAATAAAAAAGGTTCAGATGAAGCTACACAACGTGGAAACAGAAAAATATTCACATTCAGGTCACTTAACATGGCATATATGAACATCAGGAAACCACCATCATCATGTGTAAATGTGTCTGTTCATGAACATTGTTTTCTGACTGTGGCCTGACGGAAACATATTTCAAAGGCGGATTTTATTTTTTTGGGGGGGCGACAGTTTAAAGATGTTATGGAATCTGTTTCAGACTGTCACAGTCACTGGTGAAATCTTGCACATCATTTTGTGTTTCCTTTGTGCAGACAGTCTGCTGTTCATGCTGTTTCTAACCCTGAAGGAAAGGGCTTCTTACCTTTTTAAAGCTGAAGAGAGGCATCAGTTGTCTAGAAGTTGACTTCAGAGGACACCCTGCGGTCCTGCACTCCTCAGGCTGCAGAAACAAGAACCCAAGCAGTCTATTATTTCATGCCAGTTCTAGTCAGTCCACTTCAGTCCCCTGGCTGCTCCACTCCAGTACAGGACAATGATCTCACTCCTCCACGTCCCCTCATCCTTCCAGCTGCTAAAGTTTCAGATGTTTCAGAACAATAACCGGGTGTTGTTCTAACCAACCTTCATGTCCAAAAAGTCACTGTCACATTTTGCTGAAGTAGTTGGAAATCTGCAAACAATGTGCAAACATCATTTTAACTCACTCATCAAGAAATGATCAGGTCACTGTGACTGTTTGTGATTTCTCTCCTCATTGTCTCCTCTTTCTCTTTCTCCTCTTTATTCTCAAGAAAAACAACAACATCTATGTTTGCTGCTTCTTTTTCTGCCACTGAAAAGCAGCACAGCGAGTAATTAAGATAAAAAAGCAGCTGCACTGCCCTCGACCTTAAGGCTCCACAGAGGGTGATGAGAACTGCTCAGTACATCACCAGGACGGAGCCATCCATCCATCCATGGAGGACTTTTACACCGAGCGGTGTCAAAAGACAGACTCTGCTGCCTGCTGCAGTCTCATATCTGCAGGCCATAAGACTAAGAGAGAAAATATGAAATCATAATACAAAATGTTTCAGCTGCTGCAATTAGAAGCTGCAGTTCCCCAATAACAACACGAGGGGGAAATATTGTCACATTTATCTCACATTTTGTGTTGATAACCAGCTCAGTGCAGAAAAATCAGCGGTATAGGAGTAAATACTATCAATGATCTATCAAGTCTGTTTTTCTTAATTGCTTAAACAAGATTTTCCGTTGCAGTTCTCAAAATATCAGTGTTCACTTCTTCGACTGAGCAGCACAACACACCACAAAATCCAGTCAGATAGAAAAGTCACAGTGAGAACAGACACTAACTTTGTGTTTCTTCATGTGGAGACTGATGAGATTCACCAGTTTGTCATTAAATTAAAATTTTATTATGCCAAACATCAACAGTTATTGTATAAAATGTGAGAAAATATCTTGTATCATGAATAAAAGCTTGTTGTTTATAAATGTATGTGTATAATATATATATATATATATACAAATATATACACATGTATGCTTGTTTTGGAGGGTTGGTTGGACAAAATGAGCAAAAAGGGATCTCTTGGAAAACTGTGATTACTGATTTTCATCATTTTCTCTGGAAATTAATCTGTAAAGAAAAGTGGAATTATTTGCACTTCTTCTTGTGCTATTCGCTGCTTAAACTATAAGAGGTGGAGTCCCAAAAGAAACCTGGACCACAAACGGGACAACAGCAGCACACCCAGCTGTGAGCCCTGTATGAGGTGTGGATAGTGCCACACTCACTCCAGAGATGAGACTGTGACATGAGCTACACAGAAACTTTCCCCACGGACGAGTAACTTTTGGAGGGGCTCAATGTTTTTCCACCAGGATCTGAATTGAGTTTAAAAAGTCCCTGCTTTTAGGGTTAGTACTTTTACCATTTTTGCCATTATTCAAGTATTCTTGAACAGACACTTTAAAGGAAATCTTCAAAGTTATTTCTTTAAATAATTTGATAGCTTAACATGTGTTAACTACATAAATATTTAACCATACACGAATGTGTGCTCAAGTATGTGATGTGAGTGCTTGGTAGGTTTTAAAGTGGCACCATCCACACTTCATACACTCTTCACACACCCATTACGCGTTAGACAGGCACTTCCCATCTACCATAGAGAAGAAAAGTCCCTCAGTCTGCCTCCCCTCTTCAGTCGGACTCTCTCTGACTCTCAGCTGTGGGATCAGATGTTGGGTCGTCCTGTCACAGCTCGGGACATGTCGCTCATAATCCACATTATAACCGCTCTGGGTGAGTTTAAGCTTTTTCTTACACTTGTGTTTCTGTGCTGAGGGGCTGTCAGGGGTGGGGGGGCTCATCCTCTGCAGCTGCTAACATCTCCAACACATGTAATGAAAGCCATATGCAGGCAATTACACACCGTTTCCCATAAAGAAGAAAAAAATAAATGACTGCTGCTGGAGGCTTTTTTGTAGATAAATACAACTTTTTCCTTGCTGTTGCGCAAAATGTAGAGGAAATGCATGTGATACTAATTTAAATGAAGTGAGCCTCTTCTGTTGCATTAACTTTTTTCATTTTTGAGTTTTATGGATGGCTCTGATGGTTTTAAGAACTCTGTGGATCACTCTCTTCACTCTCTTGCAGCTCTCTCGGGTCCCGTCGTGGCGCAGATGCCGGAGTTTGCGGATGTTTGCACGGAGGGCAGCTGTTATCCCGCCACAGGTGACCTGCTGATCGGCAGGGCGCACAAACTCACCGCCTCCTCCACCTGCGGCCTCAAGCAGCCGGAGCGCTTCTGCATCGTCGGACATCTGGAGGTGAGGAAAGAGGGAAGGGATGAGAGGGAGGGAGGAGGCAAACTATCCAATGTGGGTGCAGAAAAACATTTTAAAAAGTCTTGTCACATCGCTGCACTGATATTTAACTTTATTGCTTGGGATCAGTGTTTTTTGTGCATGAGCTTTTGCAAATAAAGCAGGTTTCTGTGTAAATTAAGATGAACCTTTGTTAAAGCATCAAATTCAGATTTCATAAATGCTTAGTTGTGGTGAAAAAATTGCTTCATCTGCACTGAGAAATGAGTATTTTAGTGTCTGTGACCTTGTTTGTGGGTGAGGACGTTTCTCTTGGATGTTATTTGGCCTTTGTGTTTGTCTCTTTTGTGGCTTTGCAGTGCCAGCAAACTTTATTTAAAAACCTTTTAAAAAGAGAGCATAGTGATTTACAGGAGGAAGAAAGATTAAAGAGATTACAGAGTTATAAATGAAGGCAAAGAAACAAACATGCGCCTTTATTAACGCCACATTTTCTCTTAAGATTAGGAATAAAAAATGACCTCCATTACAAACATTATCCCTTTTTATACACTGCACGCATTCCTTCACACATTCTGTATGAAACGCTGTCACGTGTCATTGAGAAACACACAAACTGGAAAGTAGAAAACGAGTTGCATGTGATTCGAAAGTAATCACCAAAGAGAGGAAATGTAATGCTGAGGGTGCTGAAGATGACAATCATGAGAAGACTTTCATTCCACACATTCATTTCAGTTAAAACTGTGGTGACCTTCAGTTCAGATGCCTTTAAAAACTCCTTTAATGGGGGAAAATGGAAAAGGAGACATACAGACAGTTTGAACAATCAGTATGACAAAATTATAGTTATATTGTAAACATATATTAAGAATATTAACTGTGAATTTTAGTGCAAATAACATTCACAGTCAGCCAAAGTGTGAGCAATGCAGGCTCAGATACAAAAACTGAACATTGTAAACTTTGTAAAGGTCAAACATATAACAAAGCTGTTGTATTGAATTTTATTAGATTCTGCAGGTGTAGCTTATAAAATACACTCTCTATCACTTATTTATGCAGAAAAACTGACTGAGAGATCCTGAGAGTTTAATTCCTTCTATGTGTTTGTTTTACACTCATTCTGATAAATGTGAACAGTAAGAGTGAGCCAACCCCATCATGACAGCCAAAGTCTTTTTACATAAACATGATCATTACTGCAACGTAATCCTGAACAAATAAATCAGACCTAACATTAGATTTATTTGAAAAATTAGGTAATAAGTGACAATTCATTTGGGGATTCCTCGTCGCTTGGTACAATAATAAACAGAAAGTGGTTTCGTTCTCTGTTATTTAGAGAAATTGATTAAAGTGATATAAACTGTCGGCCTTGAACTTGGTGTATTTATGACAGTGACTCATTAAAAAGTCCATCAAGAATACACCTGCATGATTATGATGAAAATGGATTTAAAATTATTTTAAAAAATGATTAAACCTTATATATTAGTCTGATTTCTGTAACTATGGTAATAAAACCAGAGACCAAAACTGTCATTCAACCGGGTCTGCACATCATCATCATTCACAGATTAATTGCTCTTTAAAATAAAACGGTGACAGTAATCTTTAATTGTTTCTTTGTCCAGAGGACCTCAAAAAACTCATTTAGTTCACTGTCCAGTAAGATGAAGAACAGCAGGAGACTTGAGAAGCTGGAAGTGTCTGATATTTGACATCAAAATAGCTGCAGATGAATCGTCTCTGTCCTCAGGTCGCGCTGTGCGTGTGAGCACGCACATGTCCAGTATCTTCTTGCTGTCGAGTGGGAGTTCAGACATTCCTCGCCACAATAAAAGCGCTGTGTGTCTCACAATCCCCTCACTGTGTGCATGTGGTCCGGGGGCGAGGGAGGGGATATTCTGTCTTTATCAAACACCCCTCGGCGAGTCGCGCCGCCTGAATGGTGTCCTTATGAAATCGCGGACACACTGTGGGGCCTTTTTGAGATTCTCGAGGATGAGCACAGTCCACAAGTATGAGCGGCGCACCAGGAAGGGAGAGAGGAAGTGAGCCTCAAGTAGCAGACATTTTTCTACCAAACGCTGCTGAAGTGGAAGCACTCGGCCAGACTCTGCTCACATTTCAACACAGACGGAGTTGGCAGGGCCTCGGTGACATTGAGAAACTCCTCTTGTTTGTTCACACGCTGCGGCACTGTGAGATTTAAGAGTGTGTGTGTGTGTGAGAGCCGGAGTATAGCTCGTGTACGTGCCAAACCATCTGTTGTGCAGGCGAGGCCCAAACACAGCAAATATACACTGTTAGCTGGAGACATGACTGACATATACTGTCCTGGATTGTTTTCTCCCACATTGATAACAGCTAGAACCAGGCCAGAAGTATGTGGACGCCTCAAACTTACACCTGCATGTCATTATTGAACATTTGTTCCATAAGAATTGGCATGAATGATTTTAAAGTCTGTCTGCAGGGATTTGACGTCTAACTCTGGTTTTGGATTTAGTTTTTGGATCGTTTCAGTTCATCCCATCAAAAAACAATTTCTTTATGGATCTGGCCTTGTGCATGAGAGTTTTCCTCAAACTGTCCCAAAGCTGATGAGAGACGAAATATCGCCTTATGCTGTTGCATTAAGATTCCCCTTTTTGGATCTAGCTTAAACAATAAAAGCAAACCCAAACTGTGGTGCTATAGCTGAAACAGTTAGTTTATTATTAATCAGTGGATCAAGAAAAAATAATTCTGATAACCAGTTAATTATGTGAGTTATTCTTAAAGCAAAACTCGTCATTTGTATCTTATCAAAGGTCTCCTATCATTTGAAACTGAATATTTTTGTTGGAGAAGGATGTAAACTTGACAGTTTGTGAAAATTGTGGCTATTTTTTAAAATTATTTTTTGACATTTTATAAGCCAGATGATTAATTGTTAATAGTGTGAGACAGTGAGAGAAGCTACACTATCCTCTATTAAATGTGGATTCATCCATCAGACTGTCAAGATAGTGAAGCTTCATTCATCAAAGATGATTTTCTTTGGGGCTGTTTTCTCTGGAGGGAGGCACCGTGAAAACTGCTGATATCCTCTTTCTTAATAAAAGTTCAAATCTGACTCTTTCACACTCTCTGCCCGTCAGGAGGAGAAGAAATGTTTCGTGTGCGACTCCAGGCAGATGTACGACGAGGACACCAACCCCATCAGCCACACCATCGAGAACGTGGTCACCACCTTCGCCCACAACCGCCTCAAGACCTGGTGGCAGTCGGAGAACGGTGAGACCCAGAAGACAAGGTGGAGAAAAAAGCATGTTTGTTGCTGAATGAAAGAAAACACCTGCTCAATTTGGGTTTGAAACCCAGTGACGCCGTTCTCGTGGGAACTGAGCTCAGTAATGACAAGACGAGAGATCACAGAGCCTGCCGCTGCAGCCAATCACGGTGCGGGCTAAGAAGGGGGCGGGGCTTACAGGTGTGCAGAGGAGAACAGGTGTGCAGAGGAGAAACAGATGTGTGTCATCGCTTGAACACACACGGGCCTTTAAAGTGGGCGAACAGGAAGTGTGTAATGAGACAGCGGCGCTTCAGAGAGCTCCACAGTGAGAACGAGGAGCAGTTTTTATTCTCATGAACAGTGTGAGCTGAAGCCAGGTGTGTGAGTGTAAACATAAAACGCTCCAGTAAAAGAGCTAATTACTCCCGTGTGTGTGTGTGACACTGCAGAATATCCTATTAAGGAGGTCTGTGTGGGGTAAATTATTACAGTTACACTCATCTTTTTAATGAATTTAGTTGTTTTTTTCCCCTTTTCTGCCATCTTAGTTTGCACAATTTTTATCATTTTTCTTTCATGACCTTTTGATCGACAACCAACTCTCCATTTACAACCATTTTAGGAGATGCTAGTGCAACTTTAAGGAGAAATGTGAACACGTACAGTACATACATGTAGCTTACTATATATCCACCTACATAAAAAAGCATAAACACACGCTGAAGATAAAGAAATTCAGTTAATCTGGTGGTTTTAGATCAACTGTTCCAGAGGCAAAAGTGAGAGCAGGTACGCAAAGATGTTTAAAGAGACGAAGGCCACGTGTT
>JBAJHX010000002.1:4312767-4329135 GCA_037176925.1 Amniataba percoides | reverse complement strand
TGTTCCCTGCGAGTGGTGGGAATCTGTCCGAGGCGTGAGTCATAGAGGAGCGCCGGCCAGCCGCGCAGATGGCTTTGAAACATCAGGAAGCTGCAGACGATCACAATGGCTTTGCTTGGGATTTCCTGATTCCCTTGCAGTAGTCCTCCATTTCCATCTGTTGTTAAGTTCAACCTTAACCCAGTTGTGAGGGCCATGCAAGTGGAGGGATCGCTAAATTAAAACAACCTGTACGGCATTAACTAGTTCTTACACATAGATTAGATGTCACTAAATATTTTCCGGTGACTTATCGTGATGAAGTTGATTGCTTTTGATTGGACACATGTTCTCCATTAACCAATTACCTTCAACGTTTCTGGAGTTTTTGTGGTGCAACGGCTGTCTGAGCTGCATAAACGTGCTGAAAGAGCGAGTGTAAATATTTAAAAGAAAGTGTGTGTGAAAGCGTGGGTTGCGTTGACGGGCTCTATAGCACATGTTTATGAATGGAAATCAGTTCAAAAAGAGATTTTATTGTTCATTTCCTTTCCTCTCCCCTCACTGCAGGTGTGGAGAATGTGACCATCCAGCTGGACCTCGAGGCCGAGTTTCATTTCACACACCTTATCATGACCTTCAAGGTGCCTGTTCTCCCTCTCTCTCTCTCTCTCTCTCTCTCTCTCTCACACACACGTGCACACACATATATCATACAAATACTCCCATACTCGTGCCATGGAGATAAACACAGCGTCGGACAGCTGCGGCGGAGGAATGTGGAAAATCGCTCTGGTCTCTGGAGAGCGGTGGGAAGAGGAGAAGGAGGGAGAGGAGGATGAGCTCAGGGCTGCACAGTGAAGTATCACGGGTGTCACATGGACGGCCATGATGGTGGTCATCTGGAGTCATGCCCGAAACTGTGCATCATAGTCAAAACACACACATGAAGACACACGCATCCGGTCCCATCATGCTTTGGGAATATATGGCAGGAAAGATCAACACGTCCAACAGCCTCCACCCTTTTCAGAAACATCATTACTTTATGCAAGTTATTTTAATTATTATTGTATCCAGAGCATGTACGTGAAAATATCTGTAACTAGGTGAAAAAAGAAGAAGATATACTTTTATCTCAGTTTGAATATTTGATACCACAAAAGTTTGGTTTTAATGATTCCTTCATTTACTTAGGATCTTGCATTTCAAATGATAATGCAAAGAAACAATAATTTAGTGACCTGAGAATGTATAAAGAACAAATAAGCAATAACAATAATTAATACTCACTTTAAAGATTTTTTGGTTTTTTTCTGTGCGTCTCTGTTGATAGACGTTCCGGCCGGCCGCCATGATGATCGAGCGGTCCATGGACTTTGGGAAGACGTGGCAGGTTTATCGTTACTTCGCCTACGACTGCGAGTCCTCCTTCCCCGGCGTGTCGTCCGGGCCGATGGTCAAAGTGGACGACATCATCTGTGACTCGCGTTACTCAGACATCGAACCATCCTCCGAGGGAGAGGCGAGTCTTCATTTACTCTTTTCTTTACACTTTTTTAAGGTTTTTCTAGTGATGAGAGGATATACAGTATGTATATGTACAAATTACTCCCTTTACTTACTTTTCTCTCTTTCTTCACTCTCAGGTGATATTTCGGGTGCTGGACCCTGCCTTCAAGATTGAGGACCCGTACAGCCTGAGGATACAGAGTAAGATGCTCCTAAATGGCCAGAAATTACTGTTATTTTTGGCATTGTATAGATTAGAGATTATCAATGTAACTTAAAGGTGATCCCTCATCACAGGTTGTATACAGATGGCCAAGTTATTGAACATTTCATTCAAGTATATACAAAAAAAAATATTTATGGTGCATTTTTATGAAACATTTTAGGTGAAAATGATTTGTCATGTAGTCAGTATGCAACTTAAGATAGTAAACACATTTTTGCATTTAGATAATTTCTAATAAATCTCAGTGGCCTTTAGTCCAGGTAACAGCCACAGCCAGGGGTTAAAGGTCAGACAGGAAGAGCACTGCAAGGAATGTCACATGTGGAATCGACTCACCTGCACCCAGACTGAGACACACTCACACACACATGCAGAGGCCTCATGTTAGGTATGTGGCGAATGCTGTGGGTGTGCGAGGAACAGCGGCGGCGCCCTTGAGGTCTGACATTTCTGCAAGAAATTTGAAAAAAGACCCACTAAGCTGCTGCAGCCCTGTGCTCTGGTAAAAATGAATGAGAAACACGTGCTTTTTCCCTGACAAAAAGTAGTAAAAATGTGTGTGTGATGTATTTATATCACACTCTGAGCTCCTGTGTGTGTGCAGACATGTTGAAGATCACCAACCTCCGGGTGAAGTTCATCAAGCTGCACACGCTGGGCGACAACCTGCTCGACTCGCGCGACGAGGTGACGGAGAAGTATTATTACTCCCTCTACGACATGGTCGTCCGCGGCAACTGCTTCTGCTACGGCCACGCCTCCGAGTGCGCCCCGATCGAGGGAGCCCCGACCGGAGCCGAGGGGATGGTGCGTCAGAAACACAAACTGTTCTTTAATTTTAAAAGCAAAAATAAAGTCTGAAAGAAGATTTGAATTAGGAAAATAAGCAGTGAACTCTCAGTAGCTCTCAGCTGTTGAGAAGACAATTATACTCCAAGGTCCATTTAGGAGCAGTTCTGAAACTTTTGATTGTATCACATCTACTAAATTGACTTTTTGGGTGAGAATATTTTCTCAACTGCCTTATCGAAAGTCAGCCAAGTTTTCCTGGGAGATTTTTCTGTTTAGTTAAATGACTGTAGCGTTTTCAGAGCTTTCAAACACATCTAATGGTCTTTAACTTTAAAAGGAACTCCAAAAAACATTTTATTTCTTGTACATGCTGTTCCCAAATTCAGGAATGAACTTGCTTTCCCCTGACTGCCTGAATGTTTGTTGTTAAGAGGGATCCAAAGCTTTATGAAGCTTGGATCTCAGTGCTGCAATCAATGTTGATGTTTTCGGTGTGTGTGTGTGTGTCTGCAGGTCCATGGCCGCTGTGTGTGTAATCACAACACCGAGGGCCTGAACTGCGAGCGCTGTCAAGACTTTTACCACGATTTGCCTTGGAGACCTGCTGAGGGAAAAAACACCCACGCCTGCAAGAGTAAGAACACAAACAGAGAAAAAGATTGAAGTCTCTTCGCTTTACTTTATAATGCACATTTTAAAGGAAAGAGCACCTGTATCTCACTTCTTCCTCTTCTTTCTCAGAGTGTGAGTGTAACCACCACTCCATGTCCTGCCACTTCGACTTGGCTGTTTACATGACGAGCGGCAACGTGAGTGGCGGCGTGTGCGAGGACTGCCGACACAACACGGTGGGCCGGCAGTGTGAGCAGTGCGCGCCCTTCTTCTACCAGCACCCGAACCGAGACCTGAGGGACCCAAACGTCTGTGAGCGTAAGTGACCTCGTTGTCACCTTTGACCCCTGAGCGTTCGACTTTACGGTCTGCTCCACCCGTTTGTCTGTTTTTCTGAAGCCTTTGAAGTGAAAAGCAGAAAGTAGCTGTTGTTGCAGCATGATCGTAATTACCCTCTGAGTGCTGGGTACAAGTGGAAGTTGCCTCTTTGTGTCTTTTTTTCCTTGCTTTTAAATTACACACTACTTTTGCAAGTCTTTATTCTTCATTATCTTCTTCATTCTCGCTCATAGATATCTTACTGGACTGGTAATAGTAAGGAAAAGACAAGGAAATCTTATTTTAGCATTTTGTATTCAGAGTGAATTAAACTTTTGAAGACAGATATATTCATCTTTCTGCACTGAAAGGGCAACTTAACAGGATTTTGTCATTCCTCCGTCACATTACACATTACAGAGCACAATGTTTTCACATCGCCCTGAAATTTCTCATGTTTATTTATGATTCCTGGAGGGTTTTCTCTTGCTTCATCATCGGGCCAAACTGTTTTCACTCGTGCACAAAAAATATCACAACCTACTGGGCAGATTTCCATCACATTTTGTGAGCACACCCATTGAGTTTTGGACCCTGCTTGACTTTTCCCCACTTTAATCTTCCCTTGTGTGCCTGAGATGAGGCTCACAGTGTCTTCAGCAGTGGTGGAAGAAATAATCTTAAAAGTAAAAGTAGCAATACCATAAATACCAAAAAGAAAGAAAAAAACAAACATCAACAAAGAATGGCATCTAAGTGTGTTTTTTTTTTTTTTACTCTGGCAGATTGACCCAAATATGGACATGATAGCTTCCTTTTTTGTTTGCTCAGAAGAGGATCTATTTCACCCTTTTTATGGGAAAGTTCTCTCCTTATTCCTCATTTTCTCCTCATTTTTGTCTTCCTAATGTCATTTTTCATGTCTCCTCAGCATGTAACTGTGACCCGTCGGGGTCTCTGGAGGGCGGACTGTGTGACTCACGGACCGACGTGGCGGCCGGCCTGATCTCAGGCCAGTGTCGCTGCAAAGCCAACGTGGAGGGCGAGCGTTGTGACAACTGCAGACAGGGACACTACGGGCTGGGACAGGGGCCGGACGGCTGCCTGCGTAAGTCACAGTTAGATCACTGCTGACGCCCCTAATAAGGGCCCAGAGTTTCTAAATTATGTTGTTGGTTTAATATCTGAGCTCACATTTCTGTCATCCTTTTGATTCTCTATTCATTATCATTCTTTGTGTGAGGGTTTGATGACTGGGTTAGGGTTAGGCTGAATGTTGTTTATAGGTAATTTCACTCACTACTGAACAAGAATCCCATAAAATTCTCCCTTGAAATAATTTTCCCCCTGAAAACCAGCCAGAGCTCATTTAGTTTGTCCATTAATTTAACCAGGCAAAAACCTGAAAAACACCTTTATCTCTATAATCTACTTGAAATGCATTAAAATACAGTGTTTATTAGAATCCAAACACAAGACAATCCATCAGTCATCCCCTTAAATCCAATCCAACTAAAATGTCTTAATTTCATCTTTGTTAATGAAACTTTAAGGTGGAAAAGGTGGTCTTATAGTGACTTCAAGTAAAAGTGAAAACTAACTTTTTTTTGTTGTCTGTATCACAATTGGTGATTAAAAGTGCTCGTTACAAACAGTCAGGCAGACTGAATCTGTGGCCTCGTTGTTTCGTTGTGTGTTTTGGCAGCGTGTACCTGTAACCCGCTGGGCACTCTGCCCGGAGGAAACTGCGACTCCAACACAGGAAGTTGCTTCTGCAAGCGCCTCGTCGACGGACATAACTGCGATCAGTGTATGGTACGAAAAAACTGCCGGCCTCAATCTGGACACGTTTACCTCCATATGCACAGTATATACATGAGTGTGTGTGCAGCGTGTGAACAAACGTCTGTTCTTTTCTCTTTAGCCACAACACTGGGGTCTGTCCAATGACATGGACGGCTGCAGACCATGTGACTGCGACCAGGGCGGAGCCGTCAACAATAAGTACGATCAAATATGTCTTATTCATTCATCCACTGATTCAGTTGAGGTGACAGTGCAAGTCACAAAAACAGACACATCTCTTCAACAAAGCCCAGTTTAAGAGATTTTAAACAATCTAGGTGCTGATGTACAGAAAATCTGTGTGTCTGCAGCTGTGATCCCGAGTCAGGACAGTGCGAGTGCAGGGAGCACATGTTCGGACGACGCTGCGATCGGGTCGAATCCGGCTTCTACTTCATCGCTCTGGATCACTACACCTACGAGGCCGAGGACGCTGAGCACGGGCCTGTGAGTGTGTTTAGTGATCTCTTCTCATCAGTGGTGTGTTTATCCACATCGTGCATGTAAACCAGCTTTGTTGATCTCTTTGGTCAGGGTGTGACGGTGGTGCCGAGGCCTTATCCTCTGGACCGCAGTCCCACGTGGACCGGTATGGGCTTCGTTAACGTGCCAGAAGGAGCCTATCTGGAGTTCAACATCAACAACATCCCAGAGTCCATGGACTATGACATCCTCATCCGCTATGAGCCGCAGGTAACGCACAGGCAGGAGTAGCTCGGGTGGCAAACGTTAAAATTTCACTCTTCTTTCAAAAGGCTCCATTTAGATCCATTGTTTACCAATCTGAGAAAGGAGAGCAGACAAAGGCAAACAATCTTTGACATTTACCTTTGTGCATGAAAGTCTTTTAGACTTTTGCTGAGTTTTGCAAAAATAGACAGATTCATTGGGGAAAAAAGCCAGGAAGGTTTGGAAATCCGCATTTTGAGACTTTTATTTCTTAAGTGACAAATGTTCACATTTATTTCTGGGACTGGGAATTTACCTTCAAGATGTGGTGAGTTTTTTTAGGCCGTTTCTCATCTTGACTCAATAAACTTGGACATCTTTAGGCGTTATTTCATTAAATTCTGGAGGATAAATGGGTCCTTATGTGTTGGCAGCTGCCGGAGCAGTGGGAGCAGGTGAACGTCCGAGTGCAGCGTCCCGTCTTCAACCCTCCAAACTACTCAGGTCACTGCAGCAACTCCATCCAGACTGGAGACGAGCAGTTCACCGCTCTGCCGCCCGGTTCCAGGTGAGACATCCAGGTGCTGCTTGCTGCGTCTCTCCACCCAGCACGTTCGCCGCACTCACTGTCACTCTGCTGCCTTTCAGACACGTGCTGCTGCTGAAGCCGGTGTGTTTCGAGCAAGGACTGAACTACACCGTCCGTCTCACTCTGCCCCTCTACTCGTCCATCAGCGACATGCAGAGCCCGTACACACTCATCGACTCTGTACGTTTTATCTTTCATCATCACTCATTAACCGCCACTGAAATTAAGGGGGGGAACAACTAGTCCAGGAAGTTACTAGAGGTTTAAATCAAATTCAGAACTCTTTGTTGTTGTATTCAAGAACATTGTGTGCCATAATTTGAGTAAATTCACCCAAAATTGATCCATAATACAACATGAAATTGTTTTAATCTGCTGAATTGATGGATAATCTAACATCTTTAGTTTCTTCCTCTACATAAACTGACTTGGACTTTTACTTTAGCTGAAATAACTCTTTTCCTTGAAACCTGTGTTATTATGGTTCCCCATTCTCCCTGACCCCTCCTCTCTTTATAGTTGGTGCTGATGCCGCGGGTCAGGGAGCTGGACATGTTCCACGGGTCAGACGGCGAGGGAGCGTGGGATATGTTTCAGCGCTACCGGTGTCTGGAGAGCAGCCAAAGCGTCATCAAGAGCCCCATGACCGACATCTGCAACGACTACATCTTCAGCGTCTCGGCTCTGCTGCACAATGGAGCCATTGGTACGTTTTCTTACGTGTATGTGTGGTTATGTCTGTGACATTTTCTTATTATAAGTATTTCTTTTTCTCCAGTACAGTAATTTCATAAATTTCTCTCTGTCTTGTTTTATCTCCCAGCATGCCAGTGTGACCCTCAGGGTTCACTCAGTGCCATGTGTGAGTCCAGCGGAGGTCAGTGCCGGTGTCGGCCCAACGTTGTCGGCAGGAACTGTGACCACTGCGCTCCGGCCACGTTCCTGTTCGGCCCCGCCGGCTGCAGACGTAAGTGTGGACGGCTGTTTGATGCTTGTTTGATGCGCTGACGAGAAGTGTAATGATTCAAATTTCGCCCTCAGCTTGTGAATGTGACCCCCGGGGCTCCGTCAGCGCCTTCTGCCACGAGGCAACCGGCCAGTGTCAGTGTTTCTCAGGGGCCACGGGGCGCCAGTGCTCCCACTGCCTGCCGGGCTTCTGGGGCTTCCCTCAGTGCCGGCCGTGCAATTGTAACGGCCACAGCGAGTACTGCCACCCCCAGACCGGAGAGTGTCAGGGCTGCAGAGACTTTACCACAGGACGCCACTGTGAAAGGTAAGGCTGGGTGATGTGACTGATGAATTTAGATGCACAGACAGGATTTAAGTCCAAGTCAACTTTAAGCTCAATTTTTTTAACTTAAGATTGTTTTCAGTCTCAAGTCTGTGAAAAAAGAGACTGCTTTCCCATCTTTTAGCCCATCAAGGCTCTGCAAGCAACAAGATTTCCTACTTTGCCTTCACCTTTTCTTCCAGGTGTCTGGATGGTTACCATGGTGACCCAGAGCTGGGTTCAGGTGACCACTGTCGCCCCTGCATGTGTCCCGATGGGCCGCGCAGTGGACGCCAGTTTTCTGACAGCTGTTACCTTCTGGCCAACACCAACCAGCTGGTGTGTGTGTGCAGCGCTGGCTACAAAGGTATATAAACACACACACACTGCATCACACAAAAACAGATTTGTTTTTATGTAAGCAGGTTTTTTTTTTGAGTGCAGCATCACATGTTGCACTCTGTGTCATCACATCTTCATATCGCACAGGACATACAAACCCCAACACAAACACTTGAGGTTCTCTCTAATTAGCCTGCTGAACTTAAAAGAGCTCTCCGGCTGTGATTCATTTACTTCCTGTCTCCTCCTCCAGGTGTCAGGTGTGATGAGTGCGCTCCGGGTTACTTCGGGAACCCTCTGGTGCCCGGCGGGCGCTGCATGCCCTGCCAGTGCAACAACAACATCGACATGCACGACCCGGGGTCCTGCGACGCTCGGACAGGCGCCTGTCTCAAATGCCTGTACCACACTCAGGGCTACGCGTGTCAGCACTGCAAACTGGGTTACTACGGCAACGCTGCCACTCAGAGCTGCAGGAGTGAGTACAGCTGTTCATACCGACTTACTGCATGTATGACTACATATGTAAATACACAGTATACATGTTTATGATTCAGCATGATTCTGTGTTTCTGACAGAGATAGGAACTCATTAAAAAATGCAAAAACATATACTCTCGTGTACCTGCAAAAAGACAATATTATCGAATACATCAGCCTGGATAACTTGCCATCTAGCTCTAATTGATATTAACTTAAGTTCTGTATTAATACAAGTTCAACACCTTTGTTTAAGCTTTTTAAAACACTGTCTAGTATTTTTTAAATAACTTCCAAGACACAGCTATTGGGTGTGATCCAACACATGAATGAAAGTTAATGATTTGATCAACATTTTCAATAGATAATTGAATGATTGACCTTAAATTAACTTTGATAAAGTAATATGTTGTGTATCTGTTACCCAAATAATGCACTGTAAAGATTACTACATAGTACTCTAGTGAAAAAAAAACATTCAGAAAGTGTCTAATTAGAATCAATCAGTCCAGGTAAAACTAAATTTAAGGACTGTAAACTCTTATATGATGTGTTATATGAATCAATCAGGCCAATATGTCATCATAGGATTTATGTTACTCTCCCATATCAGTATCACCAAAGCCTCTAATATCAGCCTCATGTTACAGTGGGTTTGCTTTCAAGAGTTGTCAACACTTGTTGAACGCTGACTGATGTCTTTCCTCCTCTGTGCAGAGTGTATGTGTTACCCGATGGGCTCGGTGCCTGAGGCCTGCTCTGCTCCCGACGAGTGTCAGTGCAATCAGCAGAGCGGTCAGTGTCCCTGCCAGCCCAACGTGGTCGGTCAGAACTGCGACCGCTGTGCCGCCGACACCTGGAACATCGCCAGCGGGACGGGCTGCCAGCGCTGCGACTGCGACCCTGTCCACTCCTTCGGATCCTCCTGTGATGAGGTGAGTGCATCACCATCACTTCCTTCTTCAGCGTTGCAGCAGCTGCTCCAGTTTTCCACTCTCTCATAATGATGAACTAACTGGATCCCAGAGCTGCACCACAAAATCTCATTTCTCAATGGGCCCTTGTTTTTCTTACACAATGTTGGGACTGGCGAGGACCGTTTCCAAACAATTCTCATTGAGTGCAAAGCTGCAGGGCGGCAGTAAGTCACTGTGACCAACCCATCTAATCACAGAGGCCTGTGTTTGTATAATTCCTTGATATATGGACTCCAGCTGTTTGGGAATTGCTTCTCTCCCTCTCTCTCTCTCTCTCTCTCTCTCTCTCTCTCTCTTTCTCTCTCTCTCTCTGTTTTTCTGCAGCTCTGTTTCACTTAAATCTGCATGTGTTTACATAGAAACATGCACATAAAGACCAGACGCACACACTCAGTCACACGCAAACATTTGGGCTCCTGTGTTTACTGGCTGCTCTCCATCGGAGGAAGGAAGTCTCCGAATACACTGCGGAATAACTGGATTCACAGTGGTGTCGAACTACAAAGGTCCAATGTGTCTGCAAGTGAAAGAAAAGACATGTTTAGCTTTTTAGACACAAAATCTACCACCTCCGTTTTTTCCTCACTCATACACTTACTGCCGGTGTGATAAGGTTTTACTTTATTTTGCTAGCCTGATGTGTTTTTGCTGATCCTGCAGGTCACAGGACAGTGCATGTGTAAACCCGGTTTTGGTGGCAGGACGTGTCGGGAGTGCAGGGAGCTCTTCTGGGGGAATCCAGAGGTCAAATGTCACGGTAGGTCATCGTCAGCGATCACCAGTATATGACCCACCAAAAGACCAGCGAGGACCAAAAGTCTGCTCTAACTTGTTTCTATTACTCAGTATTTAAATTCCCAACTTTGGCGCCCCTATGTGGTATAATAAATAAAAAGACAGCAGGTCATTTTAAAGCTGCTTCCATATTTGATATCAACAAATATGTCACATGGCTGTGGTTCATTTAAAATGTGTCACTCATATCAAGTTTTTTAGTGTCTCCCAGCTCATTTTGGATTTCCAGCCAACTTTGCTGTTAAGTTTCACTCTCACTGCTTTTGTTAACTATATTTCCAGCAACTGCAGGCAGCTGTTTTAAACAAAGTATTGGTATTACATTCAACAAAAAAAAGTCAAATCAATGTTAATGGTGCTCTGTAACTGTCTGACTGAAAATAGTTTACTAAAAAGTTTGTCATATGAGTTTAAAAGCTGAAGATACTTGAGTGCTGTGTTTATAGCTAATTTCCGTTTCCCCAAAGTGGTTAATAGAGTGAACTGAGGCTTAAATATCTGGTTACAAATTCTCTCTCTTTGCTGTCATAATACTCTGCCAGGCCTGGACTGCAGCCATGTTTACTTCCTGCTTTTATTCAAGAGCTTTTTGACATTCACTCTAGTCTTCAGTATGTCAAATACATTAACAGTTTGACTGAGGTCAGGTAGTAGAACAAGAACACGCAAGGAAAAACTCCTCTGTTGCCTCGTTTGTATGTTTAAGATCACTATCCTGACGCTGGAGGACTGTGGATGAAAAAAGTCTAAAACCCAATAAGGAAGCGAACACCGTCAGGGTCACTGTTTCATTTCAAAGCAGCATGCTCAGAGGACAGAGCCAAAACTTCCTGACTGCATTGTATTCTCATGTTTATACCTCCTTTTAAACTCAAGAGATCCTTTTTCTGCCTGAATGTAGTCACAGTTTTCATGAGATATAGTTCCCCTGAATCTCCTGTTTTGGATGACTTGAGCTGTGTATTGTTTTTCCACAGTTTTCTGCCTCTTTTTTGGCCTGTTTTTGTCTGTGTGTGTGCAGCTGGTGACGTGCGAGGCAGCATACCAGCAGCGACTGTGAAATGGCTTTGGAATGAGTTGGTTTGTTTGACAGCGGTTCAGACGGCAGTGAATCAGCGAGCCGGTTCTCAGCATCGGCGCCTGATCCCCAAACGGTTTTATTGTCTCCTGAACAGACTGCCATCTTCAGTATCCTCGTAGTAGCTGGCTCACCCTGACAGAAAGAGAGAGCTAGCAGGAAAGGCAGAACGACGAGTGGAGGGAGGGGATCTGGGAATGACCTCTCGTTCCCCACTCATGAGAACCAGATGTTCTCCACAGCTCCCAGGCATCCCGTTTACATCATAGGCCAACACCCAGAGGATCCACGAATCCTGAATTATTCCCGCTGTATTCCCTGAGGGTCTCTTAAGCTGTTAACCCAGCTGGATGTCGCCTCCCATCTGCAGTCCAGGCCTGGTGGAGAGTTACTATGGAAAATAGAGGGAATTTGTAACCGTACACTAATGTGTAAATTCATGGGAAATGTGAGCGTTGTGGCCACCTTACTGAGA
Source organism: Amniataba percoides (assembly GCA_037176925.1). Taxonomy (NCBI): domain Eukaryota; kingdom Metazoa; phylum Chordata; class Actinopteri; order Centrarchiformes; family Terapontidae; genus Amniataba; species Amniataba percoides. The sequence goes on along the minus strand of JBAJHX010000002.1, from coordinate 4,317,176 downwards.
GATGTGTGGGAGTAATGTAAAGTTATGTGAGAGATTGTTCATGATAAAGCCTCTTAAAGATCCGCCACAGCTGAAACGTTTCACTTATGTCCAGATTTCGGTCTCAGAGGTTAAAATGTTTGTCTTGTCGGCGTCTTTGTGTGTATGATGAGATTTAAGGAGAGCGTACCAAGCAACTGTCATTAGAATGAGACTGTTATGTGATGCGTCGCCGTAAATGGCCGTAATCAGCGTTTATGCTCCAAGCCTAAGGTGCAATATTTCACCATGACAAAAACAAAACTTCAAACCCGACCCTCACCTTCTGCTCCATAAATCATGCAATAAATGCAGCAACACTGACGGTAGAAACCTCTCATACTCTGCATTCCTTCTTTCTGTCTGACTTACACCAAACCTCCTCTTGGTCTGGAGAGGGAGTCCACTCGGGAGGTTGGCGTGACCTTCAAGGTCAAGTTCATGTCTGAGTTTATTTACTAGAGGTGCCAGAGGTTGAAAAAACTTTGTTTTCAAATGGGTCTTTCCATGGATGGGCCTAAAAACTTTAAAACTATCACACCTCTTATTCTGTTTTACATTTATTAGACCTCACATCAGCAAGAGATCCAACAATTTAACAGACCTTCTTGTCAGCATTTATTGCCAACAGAGTGGAGAAAACTTAACACCATTAACAAACTCCAATGAATAAAACATTTTATTCGTACAATATAATGGAACAGTTGAGTCAATTAAACATGGAAAAGTATCCGAAGTAGCAGAGCATTTTACAGAAGAGGCAAGTTGAACTCGCATAGTAATCCTTCCTTGCATTAATTTCCCCCTCTCTCCTCTGTATGTGTTTGTAGCTTGTGACTGCGACCCTCGGGGGATCTCCAGTGAGCAGTGCCACCGTGCGACCGGTCAGTGTACCTGTGTGAAGGGCGTGTCTGGCCCGCGGTGTGACAAGTGCGCCAGAGGCTACCAGGGTGAGTTCCCCGCCTGTGAGCCCTGCCACCAGTGCTTTGCTGTGTGGGACACCGTTGTCGGCGAGCTGACCAATCAAACCCGACGTCTGGAGACCCAAGTGACAGAGCTCAAGAGCACCGGGGTGACGGCGCCATATAAAGAGTTAGTGAGCAGCCTGGAGAGAAATGCCAAGGCAGTCAGAGACATAGTAGAGAGCAACCCTGCAGCAGTGAAAATGGAGCAGATACAGGACCTGATGCATCAGATCACGTATGTACATAAACAGAGATCTTTAAAGAAAGGCAGGGGACTTCTCTTTGAATTAATCACCATTAACTTTTGTTTCCTCAGCGGTTTGTTGTCCTACCTCAACGGAAAGCTGAACACGACGGAGGAGAGCTTAAACTTTCTCCACAGTGACGCCAACACCACTGATGCAAAGTTGGACGCACTGACTGATGAAGCCAACCAGCTGGAGCGTAGTGTCCAAGAGCTGGAACAGCAGGTGTACAACGCCAAGAATGCCAATATCCAGGGTGAGAAACCCTAAACCTTTGCCTAACAGGGAAACAAGTGTGTCATCAGCATATTGCTTCACATTAATCCTTGAGCTTTGGTGGCTATTTAGATCATGGGACAAGCAGTAGGCAGTTTATTAATATTTAATGGGCCTAATGATGCTTTCTTCTACAAGAGGACAGAGAGGGAAGGAAGGGAGGAAGGCAGGTTAACAAGAGGGATACATCTTTCCTGCAGTTAAAGTCATTGTTCAGTTCTTTATATAACCACTAAACAGCTGTTTGCATAATCTAAAAAATCTTTCATCATGTTGTTTTTCATCTTACAAAAGAACCTGAGTCTGTGCTGAAGACTAATTCACTAAAAATTCCATGCTGTGCAGTGTAGTCTTGTTGACATTCCCCAGTTCCCTTAATTAAATTATCCAATTCCCGAACCTCACTGGACTTCACCTCTTGCAGTTCACTTTAATGGGCATGTATGTTTGTGTGTGTGTTGTCAGGCGCTATGGACACCATCACAGTTGCACACATGCAGTCTACAATGGCTGAGCTCCAGGCCAACGCCTCCACCAGTGATCCTGGAAACACACTGGAGGAGTCAGCCGCAGTACGGAAAGCCACGGAGGACAAACTGAGCGGCAGTCAGAAGGAATTTGACCGCAAGCACAAAAGAAACTCGCAGAAACTGGACAAACTGTCCAACGATCTGGATGAGTTTGACCTGTCAGCAATCAGCAAGCAGGTGAACTGATCCTCCTAAAAACCCCAACAGTGGTTCTGTTTTCTGCATTGATTATATCTATGAGGCATTTTCATCTAAGTGCTGAACACTGTCAGACTTTATTGATTAGATATTCATTTGTTCATTAGACGTGTGGTGGTGCAGCTGAGGGCGATAGCTGCTCTGACTCCTCCTGCGGTGGTTTGGGTTGTGCTCGCGGAGATGGAGTGCCTCAGTGCGGCGGAGAGGGATGTGAGGGCTTCGTCGTGACCTCCCAAACTTCCCTCAAATCAGCCAAAGACCTGGACAAGGAGATCCTAGCAGCGATGCAGGAGGTGGACAAGCTCTCCAGGATGGTGGGTGAACGTGGTGATTTCTTTATAACTGATGTGGAATAACTCAACACCGATGTGAACAAATGATTTTTTTTGTTTGTGGTCAGGTGTGGGAAGCCAACAGCCGCGCAAACGAGGCCAAAGTCAACGCCATGGAGGTGCTGGTCAAATCCAACCAGAGCAAAGAGAGAGTGGAGCAGAGCAACGAGCAGCTCCGCAACCTCATCAAAGAGATTCGAGACCTGCTCACCAGTGAGTGCGCCACAAACACAAACACTGCAGAGTAACTGCATCTGTCCATGTGGCTCTGCTGGGACATTTCTCCTTTCTTTTCCAGTTTCAAGGCAGCACACAAGTCAAACAAACAAAATCATACTTGTGTGAGATGTTCTGGACCATAACTGACTTTAGAAACCAATATTGGGGAAAAACTGTTAGGGCAAAGTGAAGTTTGGCCCAGGATGCAGACGAGGTAGACAGAGGAGATTGAATGACTCTTCATTTTGGGGAACACGAGGAGCAGGAACAGACAGGCAGGAAAAAGGCAGGCAGGCAAGAGCACGCAAAGCACAAGAGCACAGGACAAAGAGTAACACAGACAGCACGGCCGAGAACAAAGCAAACAGAGCGGTATATATACACTGTGAGGGACAGGAAAGTGGGAACAGGTGAGGAGTCTAACAGGGGACAGGTGAAACTAATTAGGGAGGAGCAGAGAAATCAGAGGCAGGAAAACACAAGGACAGGAAGTCAAGTGCAGACGTGAGGAAAGTAGGGAATACAAAATAAAACAGGAAGTGAGCAGAACTAGAAATGAGATATAAAAGACACAGGGAACGACAGACAGGAGGACACGGGGAACACGAGAAAACACAAGGAATACAAGAACTGCAGAAAACAGAGCATAAGAAATAAAAGTAAACAACACAGAAAGGCAAGACAGGGAAAGAAGGCACAATGCAAACCATAACAAAAACTGGAAATAATGGACTTCATGCAGTATATGTACATGAATATTTTGGACTAAATATGCAATATTTTGTACAAAGAGATTTATAGTTTTATAAGATTAATTAGAATAAAATTACTTGCTCTGGCTGATGCTTTCATCATCATATTATTTAAATTTGATCATGTTTATAATCCAGACGAAAAGGCCGACGCTTCAGTGATTGAGGCGGTGGCCAATGAGGTGTTGGCTCTGCAGATGCCGACGTCGTCAGAAAAGCTGCAGGAGCTGACGAAGGAGATCAGAGAGAAGGTCGGCAGCCTGACCAGCGTGGAGTCGATCCTCAGTCAGAGCGCCAAAGACATCGAGGCTGCAGAGGAGCTGCTGAAACAGGCCAAGGCTGCCAGGTAACACACACACACACACTCTAATGTTTAGTTTCTCATAAAGAAAAAGAAGACGGCTTTTCTTCATATTAACAATAATACACAGGACATTGATGATGTGGGTGAGCTGACATTTATCTGGTGTCAAGGTCCATGTTACTGCTGCTTTTTCCTACATGATATGTAAATAAAGTTATGCTACCATAAATAAAAGACACTCTACACTGTCTGTCCATCAGTGAGGAGGCGTCTAACATGAAGGACACGGCAGACGTAGTGAAGGCCGCCCTGGATGAGACTGAGCGTGCTCAGAGTATCGCCATGGACGCCATCCAGCTGGCCCAGAACAACACTAAAGGCACCCTGGACCTGCTGATCTCTGTGAGTCTGACCTGACAGTGAGGTTATTAAACACCAGGTTATAGATTTGGGGATTTTAGTCTCCAGTGTGATGGATATCAGTGGTGACTGGAGGAGATTCAGCTATGATAATAATACACTCTTCATTTAAAAACTAAATCCAAACAGAAGACCTGAAAAAGAAAAAAA
>JBAJHX010000002.1:4302256-4312667 GCA_037176925.1 Amniataba percoides | reverse complement strand
AGGAGATTCAGCTATGATAATAATACACTCTTCATTTAAAAACTAAATCCAAACAGAAGACCTGAAAAAGAAAAAAAGACTATGTCATATTTCTATTATATTTCCAACTTTTTTGGGGACCATTACAGGTTTGACCGACACCTAACTGAAGAATTAGCACCACCTACTGCTTAGCTCGCTCAACTAACTATGCATATGCAGAACAGTAGTGAATGGAGACGCGTATTAAATTGAATTTTGCCTTTGCAAGCTTTTGCAAGGCTTTGTTTTTAAAACTTCATCTATACTGCTTGTCTGAGGTCTCTTTTAATGTTGGACACCCCTGATTATTAAGATATATCTTTAACAGACCAAAAAGTGGCTAAAAGTGGCTCACTGCCTTATGATCTCACATCCTTGATGTGTAATTTAGAAAATATTGTGTATTGATTTTATTGATTTAGAGGCACAAATATATACTTAACTTCTGTCCACAGGTGTGGACATATTCTCTAGTAACCAATCATTTATTGGGATTTTAACTCTACTGGACTGACAGTTTTATTTCATACTTTAATGTGTGTTTCTGTGTGTGTGTCAGGTGGAGTCAGAGACGGCCATATCAGAGCTGAAGCTCAGTAACACCACAGGTCGCCTGGTGCAGCTGGAGAGGGAGGTCGGGCTGCTGAGACAGAACAATCTGGAGGTCAACCGGCAGGCGGAGACGGCCGACTGGATCACCGAACAGGCCAAACAGAACGCAGAGGAGGCCCAGCAGGTCTCAAACACACACACACACACACACACACACACACACACACACACACACACACACATACAGGTCACCAAAACATCTCACATGTTGAATTTGATCAGAAGAACACATGCAAAGCGTTGCCCTCAGCTGCTGTCATCCCCGTAATGATGGTTTGTTTGCGTGAAGGAGTTCGACGTGGAGGTGAAAGATAAATTGGAGGAGGTGGAGGACCTGGTGGAGGATAAAGGGGAGGGGGTGCTGCAGGCGAGGAGGAGAGCAGACGAGCTGCAGCAGGAGGCCAAAGAGCTGCTCACCCAGAGCAACAGCAAGATGGAGCGACTCGGAGGTAACAGATATATGTCATATTTCATACGTAAGAATAATGATTTAACATCGAAATCTGAAAATGTCAAACCATTTCAGCCCTAATATATTTTCAATCAACCAACTCCTGTCAAGTTAGATCACATTAGATAAAACAAGATGTAAAGTTTTATCCATGAAATGAAACGGACTAAAAATAAATCAGTCATATAAAACCCCGTCAAACACGCTCTCTCCTCCTGTCTTTCCAGAATTGGAGAAATTGTACGAGGCCAACCAGCAAATCCTGGAGGCCAAAGCTGCAGAGCTGGCCGAGCTGGAGGCGACCGCCCGCCGGGTCCTGGAGGAGATCAGCTACAAAGTGACGCTGTACAGCACCTGTCTGTGATGACCACCTGGAAACAAACTCCTCACGCTTTGGGATTTGATGTATTTAAAGCAAAACACTGCTCCCAGTGATGCCCTTAGTGTTTTTTTATATATATAGCTATCAGGACCAAACACTGTTAACATGTTCAACACTGTCAGTGCCAAAGTGTAAAATAGACAGCTGTGCCAAGAAGTATTTCAACAGTGGAAACAAGTTTTAAAGCTGCCAAAGACCATTAAAGTATTGAAGTAACGAGTCCCAAAGGATACCACTAAAAGCCAATGTGACCTCAGTGCTTGAAACCAAGAATGTGTAGAGAATATACAATTAAGCTGTGTAAGATGATACAATCAGTGTATTTAAATATATGACAGAACATTTTTTATAGAAATATTAAAGTTTTATATATACTTGATAAGCCCAAAGATATAAAGCATTGTGTGGACCAAAAAAACTTTGTAAATGGATCGGAGACTACAGAAAATTATTAAATTTTGATTTGGAAATTAAGTTATTGAAGCATCCAGTTGGTCTTTTCTCTTTTTATTTTTGATGTATGATAGACCGCCTTGAAAATATGTTTTAAGACCAGAGTCCCTCTAATGCAGGTATTCTACACGTTAAGCTTGGACAAAGATGACAAATCCAATTTACAAGAACAGGGAAACATATTTTATTTGTATCATTTGGCATTCAGAAGAATATTTATTCCTGTTAAAATAGATCATCCTCCATGAAAGTAAAATTAACATCAATACAAAAGATGACGCAGGCTTAACAGGTACAGTACTTATCACAGATGAACAGCAGTTCATCACTTAACACACATGTACTGTATTTGTATGACAGTGTATTCTCATCACTTAGGGTGCTATAGGATCTCAATACAGACAAGTAAAGTCCACAGGACTGTTTCCAAACCTTCACCTCACTCTGGAAAAGTGTCAAACATCAAAAGTGTCGATATGGCTCTGTTAATATGAAGCACTTCAAACAGCACGGCAACAGCAGCAGCAACATTTGTGTACATTTCTGTTTGTAACACTTGTACAACGGTTAAACAGACGCAGGGTTTTAAAAGGCCAAAGCTGACGTGATGCAGATGATCACTTGTTGGGGGTTGTTGCATTCTTGAAAGCAAAACCTGAAATAAAAACTACCATCACGAAGAGAACTGAAAGGCATTTTAATCTAATACTTTAACAGAAATCAGCAGATCGATAAGGCCAGGTAAAGGAGGTTTAACAGAGTGGCAACACTGAAGCTACTGAGGAAAATCCTCCCACAACACACTGGAATGATCTTTGTCTTCAAATATCTGGTGTAAAAATATATGCAGTTGTGGTCGGAGAGGAACCCTCAAAATTGAAATATTAACCCCCATTTTTTCGTCAAACTCAAATACCCTTCACCAAGCACAGCTGTTATGCTCCAAAACAAAAAAATTACAACTTCAAAAGTGCTTTGGATGTTGTTTTTTTCGGTAACTCATCATAAACAGACGTGGGGTTTCCAGACTCAGTTTCTGGGTCTAGTCCCGGCTGCGGGGGGTGTGTGGCGCGGGAGCTCCTTCCACAGGAGCTGAGCTGGGAACAGAGAGCAGCTGGCCGGCGTGTATGCGCTCATTCACGCGCAGCTGACACCCATCCTGCAGCATGCGGAGAGCTATCCTGGCAATGTTACGCGAGTCGTCCAGCCCGGAGTGAGGGCGGCCTTCATACTTCAGACCCAACTTCTCCAACATGGTGCTCAGCTTCGTCTGTGTCCGGGGCACCTGAGGAGGGAAACAGCTGGTTGGTGGTCTGAGAAAGAAGTGTCGCCATCTACCTAGTTTATTTCTGTTTTTGGTTTTTATAAGTAACTATGTACCACACTCTTAAAACAATTAAAAATCCAAACCTTGTAAAAGTTCCCATATGACTTCCTTATGTTTATCCACTTCTTTGCAAATTGAGGATATCTGATCCGGCTAATCCGGCACTGGATGTTGAGGAACTTGCTCATATCCCAGGCGCTACAGAGGATGGAAAACAAAAACAATGAGACAGTTCAGCTCTCACTAAACAGACAATAACAGACAGTATTATTGAATTCACACGTACCCATCAGTCAGAATGGCATATTTGTACTTCGTCCCGAGCTCTCTCTCCTGGAGCCAAGCTACAGCCCGCTGAAGGACTTCTGGAAATGGATCTGCTTCATCAACCATTTTCTGCTCAACAAAACAACATTTTTAATCCCTGACTGCATTAATATGACACTGATATCAAAGAAGACACGATTATATAAACTGAGCTCAACCAACCTGTGTTATTCCTGTTAATTTGACACAAAAGTCAGAAAGCTGTGGGTTCAACTCCGGTTTTACATATTCCTGAAAGGAGTCCACCTGCAAAATAAATAGTAAAAACTTATTCATAACTTAAAAAAACTTTGTCTGTGGGTTAAAAAGTGAACAGCATCAGAAGCTCAACTTACAATTTGTAAGGTGTGCGTGTTGATAAGAACCATGGGGAACTCGATGATTTCGTGATGGAAGTCTGAGGGGTTATCTTCTTCACACGTCGCTTCAAAGTCCACCACACAGATGTAGTCGTAGTAGGTGTCGGTGGGCCCTCCCTCAGCGGCAGACTGCATCAGCTTCTGTTTCTTATAGTGGCTCTTCAACCTCTTCTTCATCACATCCTTTACACCTCTTCACACACAAAGACAAAGAGTTTAGGAGACAGTTTTTCTATGACGTGAAGCTCTGTAGCTTTCAATTCTAATGGTAGAAAAGTTTTAGATTTCTGCATATAAATTGAATTTCTGTGTGTGCCTAGTCTTGTTTTATCTTCAACAATTACAAAATGCTGCACCAGATCCTTTAAAACTCTGAGTGTTTACTGTATTGTGGTTTCTCTTACCTTGTGTCAAGCTGCAGCTCTGCTAACTTGATCCGGAGTTCCTCTTTGGACATGCGGTTTATATGTCCATTAGCCAAAGCGATCTCTTTGTACACGGGATGACTGAAGTCGCTGTTTGACTGAGACGGGGAGCCCTCAGATGCAGGTTCTCCCGCTGGGCATATCCTGCTACAAGGCTTTGCCTGAAAAAGGAAATATATCAGCATTAGATGTCACAGCAATACGACACACAGCGCATTAAGAAAGCTGCAAGTGTGGTTTTGTTTCAGAAAGAGATAACATTGAAGTAAAGTCTTAAAATGTGTCAGATCTGATCTATGAAGGCGCACAGGTCAGAGTCATTCAATATCTTTGGAAAATGACAGAAAACTTTGCACTTTGCTTTGCAAAAAATAAAGTTAACACCAACATAAAGACTCTTACTAATGTGTTGAGACACTAAATGCTTTCAGAGCAGCTACAGTGGTGAGAGTAAAGAGAATATATTTGTGTTGCAGACAAAAACAAGACATTTAATGAAAATTAATCACTTTGGTTGTTTGGAAAGCAGTTATCGGATAGTTTATTGAAAAAAAAATTATAGTTAGCTGCAGCCCTAAATAGGCAAATGAACTTTGCAGGTGATGAGAAAACGCACTAAAACACAACTATGGTCTTTTATACATTTCCACTTTTTTGAAGAGATAAATGCAATTTAGTACATTAGGTTTATGGATAAATGCGTCTATTACAAGTCTGAATTAAGTCTTAGTACATATCAGCCCGTGTATATATATTCATATTTAAGAAACTGAGCCTTAAATATCCAATTTCATGTGAATTTCACATCAAAACATGAAGCTACCTTTTCATCCTCTCCTGTGTTGGACATCTTCACATTGACGTCCTCGGCGTGAATATTCTCTTTGTGCTCATCCATTTACAGCCAGAAGTAATCCAGAAATTAGTCAGCAGTTTTGAGACAAATAAATAACCCGAAGTTCATTTATTTAACGCTAAACTCATGAAAACAAAGCCTGTTAGCTTCACTTGCTAACTTCAGCTAGCACCCCTCATTGACTTCTTTGTCGCGCCTGCGCACTTTGAACCCGCCGCGTGCGCCGCTTAATCGATAAATTATTAATATAAAATTAAAAATAAAAAATCCGAAAACACGTTTTAATCGATAACATTAATATTTCAGCGCTGGTAGCAGCTCTTCGCAGCGACATTAAACTTTTTTTTAAGATGGACAGTTGTGACGACTTCCTGTTTGCGCCAAAACAACATGACGCTCACTGCTGCCATCTTGAGTTGTGGATGACAACTACATGTCAAGTACATAAACAATAAAGTTAAATATATTAGTTATAATATGCTTCAAATAATGAGCTTCATACACAGTTTATGCTAAAAAAAAAAACAACTGTAAAATGTATACATATATACACATATAATACAGTCTATGGTCAAAGTACTGCACATGACCTCTGGTTGTTTTGGTACACTGCTCATTGTCCATTATGTAATATTTACACACATACATATATATATTACACATATGAATACATTGATATTATATGCATATATTATTGTTTTTTTATTTATATCTTTTATCTGTAACATTTCATCTGTAAATGTAAATACAGTTTGTATGAGCTTAAATAGTTGGGGTTTTTTATAGGATTCTAAATGGTTTTTGGTGTATTTGCATTACTTAATAAAAGGTTAGCAGTGGTGAATACAGTCTTGATACCTCCTACAAAGTCATACATGACTTACATATTGATTTGTGCGCACACTGTACTCTATAAACCCTAAGAAACTGTCATTTTGCATTAAGGAATATATTCTCATGCAACAATAGATTTATTGTTCTATCGATTTAAATATTCAATAACACAAGAAAAAAATATGTGTATAATAATGTATAGTATTCTAATTAATAATCCAGACTGGGTGTAACCTTGTTAACACATGAAGATGTTTAACATTTGCAGTGTGTAAACTGGAGGCATTACTCACGTGTGAGGACTAGGTGGCAGTCTCCTGCAAGATTTATTCTGCAGCGCGCACATATAGAATATGTACGTGTGCCTCAGTGTGTATTGGACTCAGTACAGGTGTTTGAATCTGACCTGGCCGTCTGCCGGGTGCAGCTGTGCCTTCTGAGGAATATTAACTGTGGCAGAAACAGAGCAGCGTGAAGGGCAAAGAGCAGGAGCAACGAAAAGGAGCAAAACACAGACTGAATAATGAATCTGAGGCCGGCACAGCTGGATAAAAGATTCATGATCCGCAAAACAGCTGGAACATGGACTGCTTGTTCTATGTGAAATAAGACAGACACATCCAACAGTGTGGCTGAAATGCTTCTGGGGAAAGTGGTTATGTTTTGATGTTTGGCTCTCAAATCTAATTAAATCATGTGTTAATAGAGATCAATAAAAAGCAACTGGCATTTATTTCAAGATGCATCAGTGAATCCTACTTGATGAAATTAACTTCCTGTCAGTCATCCGTCATCTCTTCACTTCTCAGAGCCGGAGGAAGTACTCAGATCCTTTACTCAAATAAAAGTGGTAATAGCACCCTGCAGAAGTACTCTGGTACAAAGAGTAAAATAACCAATAATAAAATATTGGCCCATTTAAGAGTAACATTTGTCACTGGATCACAGTTTCTGATTAGATTAATGTTGCAACTGGTAAAGGATGAGTAATCTTTACTTTCTATAGTTTATATACACTTAAGTTTTCTTTACTTTGTGTATTACTTTGAACTGTTTGTTTGTTTTTTGTTTGTCCTTTCTATAGCATTTACAATACAGTCCAGAATTTTTAAGGATCCAGAAATTCACATCAGTAAATAATTAACTACTTAAAATATGTTACTATACTACTTAATTTTTCAAAAAGTATGAATACAAGTAACACTGAAATTAGGCTTTTTTTATAAACTCAAAACTAAGTGTGCAAAGGGTTAGTGAACTTTATTAGTTTGGAGAATAAAGTAGTATATGTGGTTAATGACAGCACATAGATAACTGCAGAGTCCTGAACACTATGACTTCAGAAATATTCTTTGATATACTAGAAAGAAGATATTTTGAGGTTTTTCTCTGCAAAAAGGCACAACTTTACGCTGCTGGTGGGCGTGTGTCAAACAGTCATTTACACCCATTATATGTATGAATTCCTTATGATGTCTGGAGAGAGGTTCGATCCCTCCCTGACATCACACAGCCGGTCTGATGAGTCATGTTTAATGGATGAGATGTCAGAAACAAAAACAGAACAAATAGGAAACAGAAAATCAGGAAAGATCTTAGAAAAAACAAAGATTTTATTTTCTCATTTGGAAAAAAAAATGTAGTTATGGAAACCCATAACGAGAATCTAATGCACATACAAGAGACAAACGTGTGAAAATAAACATTATGGACTTAGAAATACAGCTTTGGAGAGGAGGTGAGCCAATTTTGAAAAAAAAAACAAAAAAACATCAAAGCTTAATGGTAGGAAAACAAAAAAGAAAAAGCCATGTCAGTGTTTTTCAGAAAGGGTGAGGTGCCTTAAAAATCTCCATTTTTGGCTTATGAAGGGATGCACAAGAAGTAGGTACACAGTAGAAGAAATAAGCTGCATTGAAAAGGCATCAGTCCCGTTTCATCCCCCTCATCATCACAGTGATACAGGGTTAGGGAGCTACATTGTTCAGTTTTCTCTTTTCTGATCTGTAGTGCGGCATTCATGTCACATGAGGAAAAAAACCACTCACTATAGTACTGATATTACCACAGATTAAAGTGGTACATGCTGCTTGGGAACAAGGCGTTGGACATAGTTTTACATTACTGACTTTTCAGTATTTTTAGTACAAGGACAGACATATTTAAAAAAAAAAAGCCTAAATGTCTCAAAATAAGACGGCAAGGAAGGACATTCTGTCCTCAAATGAGTCACTTCCCAGCTGTGCAAGAGAGTCAAGTGTGAAAAGGCTAAAAGGAATTAGTATGAGCAATTTAAATGTGGCAGCAGTAATCGACCGCGGCCTCTCTGTGGCTTAGGACAAGCCCTAACAGGTGAGAATCCCCCAAAGCTGTCAGGACATCTATGCCGTTGTTCCCACTGGACATGAACGTAGCACAACATCAAAGGCTTCACACAGAAGTAAATTTGTTCTGTTCACCTTATATAAAAAAAGGCAATTCAATTTAGAGCTCTTCTCTCATCGTCTAGGTCTTTTCCTCACAGTTAACATGCCAGCTGGCCGACGCTGAAGCTGCAGTCTTTGGAACTGAGTCAACACGTCGACCCGCGGGCAAAAAAAGTTGTTTCTCAAGTACGTTCGAGAAGCAAAACACGAAACAGATTTTACATGACGAAAAAATGAACAAGACGGGAGGCAGTTTATAAGCTTTAGTTTAAAAGAACAGTTCGACATTTTGGGAAATATTCTCATTTGGTACCGCTCTCATGTCTGCACGGTAAACACAAAGTTACAGGTTGGTTAGCTTAGCTTAGCATAAAGACTGGAAATGGGTGAAAACAGCTAGCCTGGATCTGTCCGAAGGTAACAAAAATCGACCTTTCAGCAACTTTAAAGTTTGCTAATCACAACATTATAACATTACCTTGCACTTAAACGAGAACAACAGATTGCGTGTGGTTTGTGGCAGGAAGTCAACACTTCCTTCAAAGTACATAACATCTATAAAGCAACCCATTTTTTGTGGGATTAAATAACATATATAACATGTTTATTGCTGCTCGATGGGTTTTATTACCTTCATACAGAGCTGGGTCACCCTTTGTTTCCAGTCTTTCTGCTCTCCCAGCTTCGTATTTAGGCATGAGTGGTGTCAGTCTCTTCATCAAACTCGAATATTTCCCTAAATGAAAACCAACATCTTTAAGAAACACATGACAGACAAGCAGGCATACAGTACACGGACTGACACAAACACACCCTCGGTTTAAAACAAACGGCAGCTTCAAAAACGTCCCTTTGAACGAGACACCGAAGAAGAAGAACGTCACATAAATACAGCAGAGTACGGATGGACCTTCGGGTGGATGTGTCTTTGTGTTTGTCACAGCTGGCTGGTTCACAGGGAGGCGTACTGTGCAGGTTCGGGACCGATCCACCGTCCCCACGCTGCCGGCGAGTGTTTGTTTAGAGGTGTGAGGTCCTGCTATAAGAGACGCACTTCCCTTTAAGGACAGGAAATAATCACTGCATTTCCACGCCACAATAAAAGCCTCTATATTTAGATTGTTGGTGCGCCTGAACAGCAATAATACAGCTGGCACCTGATCAGTCCAATCTCTTACTGGTCTGATGCTTTTTGGACTGTAGTGACTGTCACGGCGGCAGTGTGCCACGTTTATACATTTCAGCATGTTGCAGAGCTTTGTCACAGTAATGTTCAGTTGTGATAACTTGTATCAGCTTACATGTGCGCGTTGTTCGTTGGAATTGGTGTGAAGGTGCATTCTGGGAAAAAAGGCTTTGTGGATTTGTGGAGGACCCCATTTAGACATGCAAAGCAGAGCCATAAATCACTGTGGAGCCTAAAATCACTGGAGGGGACGAGGGCTGGTGTAAGGCTACATGTAAACTCCTCCCCTGTTGCCATGACGACACACTTCATGGACACCTGTGTTTGATATTTTGTTTTGTTTTGTTTGTTTCTGGCCGTGCTTGTTCTCCCGGATCAGTGCGGGAGGACCAATCGTTCCAGCGCGCACTGCAAATGTTCCCAGTTCTTCCACAGCAGCGCTAACACGGACACACCCACGCAGGTGAGCGCCAGGTGGAGGCGGCTTCGCAGCAGCGGGGCGGTGAACTTTGCCGCCGTTGAGACGCACACCAAGATCACCGTGACGATGGCCAGCATGATGTTGATGCACTTCCCCAGCAGCACCTTGGCGTCTGTGTTTTCCACCTGGACTGTCTGCTGCTGCTGCTGCTGGAGCTCCAGCTTAGACACGCGAGTCTGGCACGACTCCAGGACTTCCTGCACACACACACACACACACACACACACACACACACACACACACACACACACACACACACACACACACACAC
>JBAJHX010000002.1:4266415-4290895 GCA_037176925.1 Amniataba percoides | reverse complement strand
AATGAAGGAGCATTTCATCTGAAACAGCTCAATATTAAAAGTTTTATTTGCTGTTTGTGTACCATTTAATTTAACAGCTATTTAATTCAGCTTTTACAGTGTCTCCCTTCAAAAGTGCTACAACACACCTAAATCCAAAGCGGTGTCACGATTATGTAATCTGTTTTAAAACAAACATAAAGGTTGTGACTGGACCAGCCAGATGAATGAGGATTATATCATTCATACAAAAATTCAAAACAGAAATGTTGACAGAAATACTCGGGAGAGTGCATCCAAAATGAATAACTTCACATAACTTTAAGAAATTTGCTTTTTACTGAGCTTTTTTCGACACCTCAAATGCAACAGTGTGCAATATGTGAGCTATGAGATAAGACGTGAAAGGCGACCAAATGTCTGGCGATATTTCTCTGCAGCTTCTCAGACTGAAAGTGTCATGGAGTTGCAGTGACATGGCCTCAGAAATCCCCCCCAGAGCCTCATTAACAAACCACAGATGGAGGGATGAGGGCTGAAATCTCCGGCTCTCCTCATGTATTCCCTTTTAAAACTCCCTGCAAATTAGTCAGTTACGATGCTCCCAGAGGGAAGAGGGCTGCGGACTACTGGTGCAGACTTACTCAGCAGAGCCAATTATGAAGTTATACCTTTTTCAAAAATGAATTTTAGCCGGTCGAGATGTTATACGAGCTAAAATGGACTTTGGATTTTCAGCTGCATGCAGAGAGAACAGCTTGTTCTTCAAGTGTTATTCACTTATGAAAGAGCTACAGAACTAAAGTCACTCAAAGGAAAGAATAAACTAGGCTGGTATATTAGATAATCAGGACCTATGAATCACTTCCACAGCATAGCACAGCGTGGCTCAACTTGACTCATTTGGAAACTGTCTTGGTTTTTCCATTGTTGATTGTTCTTGGTACCTGGTACTTTTTAGTCAACACCATATATCTACTGGTATAAAATCTATACAAGCCTTTATACCAAAGACTAAACAATACTAAATATCTATATGAATAAAGAATATAAATATGGTCTTTCCGAGTAAACACACTGATCTCCATTTGAAGTGAACAGACCCTTTTATATCCTCAGTTGATAAATGAAGACTCACTGTGTGATTTAAATACATAGAGGAGTAAAATGATGGCACTCGGAAATAAAAATCGTCTTTGGATAAGACAGATGAGAAAAGCCTGGGGTTCAACAAAGTCAGGAGGATTCATCCTCTGGGGATCATGAATGTCTGTGCAGATATTTCAGTGTGAACCAGCCTTTGGTTTCCATCTAAAAATCACTCATATAGATATGAGCAGCGCTTCTTGAATGTGCTTCGCTTTTTGCATTTTGCACTTTGCACTTCTGATCATTCAAACCAAAGAGGATTTTGCACTTACTGCCCTAGTCTCCTCTCTCCATGAGTCCTCGGCTGCAGACTGAGAGGGATAAGAGTCGATAACCGCCTTTCAGAACAACAACAATGCATTTTAATGCATGAAACTATCTAAACTACGACTTGATTTGCGTTGAAATCAGACTGGATGGCGCACAGTGTTAATTGTAGAGCGCAGCTGCCAATCTTTTTCAGCAATCTGGTGTTATCTGTTTGTTGTAATTAAGCTAATGTCTCTAAATGAATAATGCTGATGATGTGTGATGATAAAGAGCTATATTTAGAGAGGTTCAATGAAGTTTATTTCCTTTTTAAATGGAGCTGATATGGAACATTTCCTGCAATTTAAACGAATCATTAGAGATCAGCAGAGTCGTGCTGTGGTAAAAGAAACTTTCTGTTTTCATAGAAACTACACAGCAATCTTTCAGTTCAATAAAACAAAATGGAAAGAGAAAAGAGGCCTCTGTGGTGTCAACGTGAGGCGATTTCACCACATTCCTCTGTTCACTGCACCACAGAGAAGCCGGGCAATACAGTGAATCAATAAATCACACTCCAGTGAGAAAGAGGGTGGATATCGAGTTAAAAATCAATGAATTCTAGGCAATCTATTTACTATCCAGGGAGCCCGGCATCAGCTAATGACTTAGTAATGCAGCAACTACATATAGAGAAACGACACCCACACAGAAAGCTTTAACACCGAGCACAGTGTGTACTACACAAGCTCCAGGAAAGGTTTATCAGTGTGTGAGAATAGCTCCACGCGATCTGAACCATGCGCTTTAAACGCTTTACACACCCACAGGCAGTTTGGTTTGGGATTCAAAAAAAAAAAAAAAAGTTGTAATCCCTACTCTTCTCTCTCCTCTCCTCTTGTAATCTGAGATTTTAATCTCCGCTTCCCAGAGCGAAGATTACCCGGCAGCCCTCGCTCCGCGTCCGAGCCGGGGCCTAAAACGCTTGAGGGTCTGAGGGGGGGGTGAGGATACAGATGTGTGAGGGTGTAATCTTGAGAAAAAGACAGAAATAGTAGGAGAGATTTCAAAAGGGCGTGGAGGAGGAAGTGATGGAGACCCGCAGTGACAGACGAAAAAGAAGAAGAAACCCGAGGTCGGCGTTTGATCTCCACAGGTGGCCCGGCAGTATCCGATTAAAAGGCAGCGTACTCAGACAAGTTAAGGTCGGAGTTTATGTTGTGACCTTTGGGCATTTTAAATTCCACCAAAACATTCAGTCTAATCAGATGAGGTGGCCTTTCTCACCCAATAATACTAAAATATGAACAGTGGAATAAAGAATTTCATAGCTCAGTCGGCAATATTAATCAACAACAAAACCAATCGTTTCAATTTGTCCCATGAAAATAAACACATGCAGACAACTGTCTACTACAATACTAAACATCTACAAATATTAACAAAGTAGTGCTAGTGATAATTTACATTACCAATGAGTTTTAAATCAACTAATCACTGTCTATAAAATGTCATAAAATAGTTTATATGTTTATTGTCGTGTAACATTAAAACAGGCAGCATAATCTCATATTTGAGAAGCTGAAACTGGTGAATGTTTGGTTGTTCTGCCTGAGATGATCAATCAATAATCAAATTATTTGCTTTTTTATTTTCTGCCAATCAATCAATCAAAATAGTTGACTATTCATAGCCGCTAAAACAAACCTATACCATGCAAAATTCAGTTCATGTCAGTTAACGCCTTACATTTCCAATACACTTTATTAATAAATAACATGATACTCTAAATTATTTCTAACCTACTATCGCAGGAATATATTCAGAAAACACTGAATCTGAAACACGAACTGAAAATCAGCAGATGAATTTTTGTTTCCTGGATGAGTTTTAAAACATCTACTGTATATTCCTGCTGGCTGTAACACATCTAGATATCCCGTGTCACGGATGACTTCGTCTGCATCAGGTTTGTTTTTCTGCCTGGAGGCGTCACAGCAGCTAACACCCGTTTCTGACATTCAGCGAGTGAAGTGGAGGTCACAAAGTCAAGACAAAATGTCTCTTCAACTTTCCTTCATTCTTCCAAGCAGCGATGAGAAAGTGGCCACGCGACAGTCTGTCATTTGATAATGTCAGTCTGAAGAGGAGCAGCGGTGTGAAACTCTGACAGGAAAGTCAGAAGACAAACATTCCAGTGGTGCCGTATATCCAATGAAAGGCAAAGAAACCATCACTTTAAATGAAAACGCTCCATTCGTTTCAGTCAGTTTGGCTAATCGCTTTTTTTTAATGATGCTGTGCAGTTCAGTCGTAACGCTTCATATTAAGAGCAGCTTGACGTCTGCTTTTTTTTGCAGCTAAAACAGAAGAACAAGAGAGACAAAAACTGTCTTTTGCAGCATCGCTGCTAGCAGGGGTGATGGAGATGGAGCCGTCCACTCCTACTACCAGCGCTCGAGCTGAAGTCACTGTGTTGCTGTGAAAATCACTGAGATCTGTTTCTGTTGCCAAGTGTGACAGCGAGCTGCTTGAATCATCGTTAATCTGTAAACTGAAACTATACAGCAGCAGATCACTTCCAAACGAGACTAAAGCAACTCCATACTTCATGTTAACTGTGTACAGCAGATACACATATTTATACACACAGATTTTACCTGGCTAATTTCCTAATTTAATCCAATAAACACTTTGTCAGATTCAGCAGATGACTCCTCATGGTCTGGTGTGTGTGTGTGCGTGTGCTGCCCTGCCTCTGTATAGAGGAAACAACCAGAATGAGTCGGGTTGAGCTCGTGCACAGTTTGGACAACAGTGAGTTTGATCGTTGGATCATTTGTGCTTAAAGCGAATATTCTCCCCTCCATCTGTCCCTGGTGAGCGGCGCTTTCATAACTGGTGTCAAAATCAATAAATATTCACTGTATCTAGCGAGTCACACATCGGCTGAATTAATCTTGCTTCCTATAACAGAGTGAGCCCAAAATAAACAGATTCTGCTGTGATTTAATCACAATTACCAGATCAAAATGATGCTGCAGTTTAGAAATAACTACTTCATGTTGCTGATTTGTAAGAAGTCTGAATTCCTGCTCTGTCAGGTTTGCCCAAAAGACGACAAGTAAACAACTTTTAAAATGCTTATTTTCTGAATGGAGTTTGGATTTAGGGCTCTCCAGAATCGATGACTGCACCTTTAACAGAACTAAAATGTTAAAAATGCTTTCAGATTAATTTGCAGTGCTCCAGATATTCCAATCTCAATTCTTTGTTATTCCAGAAGTTTTATATAAATGTACTTTAAGAGGCACATGCAGACACACACACTCATCCATCCTCTATCTAGATACCAAATATAACAGAGGAAAGAGTTCAGGTACATTTGACACCTCCATAGAGAGACGCTCCATTTCTGGATGTCTAATTCAGAACATCGCACCACCCTGCACTTAAAACGCACGCCGACGTACTTACTAGAGCCGAGTACACTGAAATGTTGGCAGGAGTACAAACCACAGCTCTCCCGAGAGTCGCTGTGAAATGTGTCCACGTAGTCTGAATGACCCTGCAATCTCCTGTCAACACGCAAACACTTCCTTTGAATTACATAACAGCGACGGGCAGGTGAGATTTTTATTGTTTACACACAACGAAGACTTTCCTGAATCAATTGTCAGCAACTGTTTCTGAAGATAGAAAACTGAATTTTGGGTGGTTGATCGGACATAGAAATGATAAATTGCTTGTTTTGTCCAACTAACAGCCTAAACGACAAAGATCCTTATTTTCAGTGATATATAACAGCTACTCTTAATGTATTAGAGGCTGGAAAAAACATATTTGGCTTAATAAATGACTCACACCATCAACTACTCACTTCAACTTCACATATAACCACACTGTCCTCAAGCCTGACCAAATGCTGCACAATGTTTGGGGAAAGAAAACACACAAGCTGATTGATTGAGTTGATTTCTGACTGATTACGGCAAGTTGTGATGATTAACGAGAAGCTGTAGCGGTTTGGGAGCTCTGAACCAAACTGAGGCAGGTCGCTTTAAACATCTGCAGCTCAGAGTGCAATAATTGGCAGTGAATCAGCTTTATATGATATGACTAAGGGGGAGGAAAACAGCGACGAGTGTGTGTGTGTGTGTTTGCCCACAACACAGGATCTCTTTGATAGGCAGAGTATTTGTGTGTTGGGTTAATCCGCACCGTGTTACTCACACACCCGGCATCGCCGCTGGTGTGTCTATTCACTGTCAGCTTA
Organism: Amniataba percoides; assembly: GCA_037176925.1. Classification (NCBI taxonomy): domain Eukaryota; kingdom Metazoa; phylum Chordata; class Actinopteri; order Centrarchiformes; family Terapontidae; genus Amniataba; species Amniataba percoides. The sequence continues at coordinate 4,285,242 of JBAJHX010000002.1, read as the reverse complement.
TCCCACTCAATCCCTAATCCAGGAGCAGCGAGAGACGGAGGCCGGGAGATAAACCTGTGTACCTAACATGTGAAACAATCATTTACATTTCACAGATCGCCTCTTGGGCTCTGCTCCGTCCTTCTCTCACGCAGCCTCGCACCCTCCCTCGGTTTCTTCGCGGGTTTAAAGCGCCGTTTATTTCAGGGTACGACACGGATTCCTCCGGTTGCCCCGACAACAGACGCGACTGAGTAGGTCGCGCATCGCCTCGTAATAACCGGCGAAGCGAGACAGAGGCGAAGACCATCAGTCAGCTCCAACATTCAGCATCATTCACTCCTCCCATTTTGTTCTCTATCGCTCCCTCAATGGCCAAACAAAGGCCGTGGCTCGGCTCGTCACTGTGATTTGTGGTGCTGATGGGGGAGTGTGTGTGTTTGTGTGTGTATGTGAGTGTGTGTGCCGGTTGTAAAACTGGTTTCCTGTATCCCACAGAAGGAAGGCAACAAAAAACCAGCCCCAACCTGCTGAGTATAATTAAAAATGTCGTGTCGTCAACAACCATTAACACTCAAGGCCGAGAACATTTTCTGTTAAATGGCTCTATTTTCATCCCGTGCACTGTTTTTTGTCCATGTCAAGAACAAAATATATAAAAAAATCTATCAAATTAGAGCCTCAGTGATGTTACTCTGTCGTCAGAAAACTCATTTACGACTACTTTGATGATCAACAAAGTTATTTTTACGAGTTATTACGAGGCTCTGGAGCAATCCACAAATTTATTAAAATGAACACTCACAAATATCCTTCTCGCATTTTACTTTTTTATTAAATCATTCTATTTCAGGCTCTGCCCTCCTGAGCGGGTGTTGCTGATTTAATCAAAAGAAGAACTCTTTGTGAACACACTAATATGTGAATTCAGTGGACTTTTGCTCCTGGCTGGTGGCACCCTGAAGGATTTCGAAATATAAAGGCGACGAGTAGAGCCTGTTCCTTCCTTTGTTTGTGTCTGTCCTGTCAGCCTGCTGTTATGGAGCTACAATTAACCGTTACTTCCACGACTGACTGACACTGCTATTCCTTTTTTTTTAATTAACCCAGCAATCATTTAGCCTATGAAACGTCTACATGCATAATATTTATGCACAGTTTTTCCTGAACCGAGCGTGACTTTTTTAAACAGTTCAGTTTACAGTCTTATATGATAGTAAATTGAACATGTATGTTTTTGTAGAAGTTACCTTGAACCGTGGAAACAACTGATGTTTTCTTTTTACCCTTTTCTGATATTTTAAAGACAAAATGATTAACAGATTAAATGACAAATGTTGCCGGGTTAATATCGAATGGATGTGTTCATTAATTATCCCTTAAGTGACTATGAAAACAGTAATCTTCTGTCCACCAAGTAATCAATTCAGCCATAATTGCAGGACAGTAGAGGTCACTGAAAGAGAGTATTTATGCTTGTTGAACAACTGCACACAAAGCTGAATAAATTACACACTATCATTAAAACAAAACAACCCACGACTTTCATTCATAAAAGACAGATTATTTGCTTTTCATGGGTTTCTAATAATCAAACACTTTTCTCCACAGGATGTCAAAACAAACGCTAAAAACTAAACGCATGAACAAACCTTAATCTGACTTGACTGATTGAAGACACAGTTTTAGTTTAAAAAACAAAAACAGATTCTTGGAATCTCTCTGTCAAGAAAGTGAAATTAGACTTTGGGGAAGATGGCCTCCTCTTTATTGACACAAATCTGAAAGAAAGGAAATCTTAAAAGGAGCCAGAGGGAAGAGTGTCAGGAGCTCAGGGGAAGAAACACATTCCCACCAAACCTCTTTCCTCTTTGAAAGTGATCTAATGATAGCGAGAGAAGAAGCTGCATTAATTATACGCCACCAACCCACACACACAAACACACACACGCTCTCTCTCTTTAGGCTTATGCAAACACACTCGGCTGACCTTTAAGAAGCATCCATACTGATATTTCGATAAAACCAAGTCAAATACAGTCCTTCCACCTGCCTGAACAAATCAATTTCCTCACTGATATCAGTCGCCTTCCCCTTTTCATCACACCGGAGGTACGCTCAGCATGTCGCGCGTACCTGTGTGAGAAACAGGCCGTTCGACGCATGAACAAGTCTCTGCAGCTGTTGACAATTTAAGCAACCCAACAACCCTCTGACCTAAAAAATATTTTTGCAAACAGCAGATGTTCTTGCGTGTCCATGACATAATGTGTTGTGGGTCTGCAACTAACAATTATTTTTATTATCAACTAGGATATCTATCATTTAATTGCTTAACTGATTTGTTGTTCTTGCATAAACTGTAGGAAACTGGTGAAAAATGTTAATCAGTACTTCCCAAAGTGTTCCTTAGAAGTGTGGTTGTCACCCACAGCACAAAAGATATTCAGTTTACCGTCACAGAGGCCGTGATTTAACAAACATCAGAATAGATGGTGACTGGTTTAACAGCTGACAACTAATCAATTCGTACCAGAAAAACCAATCAATTCAGCCTAAATTTGCACCCACTTTAATTAACTTTTTGAATTTTATTATTATTCAAGCAGAAATTTAAAAAAAAAGCATTCCCTTGTTGAAGCTACAACATAAAGATGTGATGCTTTTCTTTCTCATCTATGATAAACTGGACATCGTATATGAATACAAACAATCTGAATACAAAAACTTGGGGTTGTCAGAAAGTGACAAAACTATGAATAAAGGAAAGCCAGAGTCATTGATAATTAAAAGAAAAATTAATTGCAGCACAACTAAAATCGACTACTCAGTATATAAACAAGTGAAGCAGAGCGGTGTGTTTCTCCCTCTGCTCCCCTTGTAGACACTTTGCAGACTTTGGAGTTGCTGTCTGGAGGAAAATAAATGACTAATGCTTTATCCTTCCACAGCGGCCGCCGCTGAGGTGCCCTCGGGCCGGGTTCTTCATCCTGCACCCACCGACTTAACTCTGTCTGTACCGGGCGTCTCCCAGCTGTGAGCGTGAAGCATCGCTCAGCTTTTGCAATCATTCCCCTGAGTGTTGTCAAATAAAGGCTGATAAGGGAGGACGGGGTGGCCTGCCTCCAGTCCCTGAACAGCTCATAAAGGTGTCATGAGTTGAAAAATGCCCCTGTTTGTGTGTGTGTGTGTGTGTGTGTGTGTGTGTGTAGTCTTGTGTACCTGGGTGCACTGATGCCAAATAAGCAGCAGGACAATGTACCACAGTTGCGCATGTGGGTGTCAGCTGGCAGAGAAGAAAACGCTGTCCCCATCTCTCTGAGAACTGTGGCTCTTTTAGCAGTCGCATTCAAATCAAGTCAAAGCAAAGGATCATCTTAAAAGTCGCATTGCAACACAAAATCCACCTGGACCTCCTCCTCCTCATATAACTATTAACCCTAAAGTATATCCTGTACAATCCACGTATGTGTGCTCCCTGTAACCGGGTCAGGGAAGAGTCTGTTTCTCTGTCACGACACTTCGCATTGTTCAACCTTCAGGAAGGATAACAGCGTCCCAAGCATGTCAACAAAGCACGCGTGGCATTCGTGCAGCAATGTGCAGCACAACTTGAGAGGCCGGCAACCTCCGCTGTTGTCTGCAAGTTGTTGGCGTATCCACTCCACTGGATCAGATGTGATGACAGAAAATAAAATCTACACGTGAAATCAACAATAACACATGCAGACAGACTGGCTGAACCTGCACCACTACTTGGATTAGCCTGTGGGTGCCTTCACTATTTTGCAAACATGATTATAAAAAAAAAAAAGAAAAAAAAGTCACCTAAGAGCACAGCACATAATGACAAGTTAACTGTCTGGCAAGCAGATGATTTACAAGATGCTCACAGTTAATCTCCACCAAACACAATTGCAAAATCTGTCAATGCAACAGTGCCTCACATGAGTGCAGATGCAGCCTTACATTAGTATAATATGACATTCAGATCTTACACCTCTCCACACTTCTTACTGCAGTGCAATTTGGCAGAGCATGCCTATGGGAGTGAGGGAGTAATAGATCCATATTAAGAGTGGAAAATGAAGAGGAAAAATGCAGGGAAACGCGCCGAAATGCAGAGAGGATGTTAAAGATTGACGATGAGTGTGTTTGCGTGTCTCTCCGTGTCTCTTGTGCACGTTTTCACACAAGCGAGGTACAATTTGGGATTTTTCGAATGAAGTTTCGGGGACGAAAACGCTGCAGATGTCCAAACTCCTCTCTGATGCCAACTCGACGGTTAGCTAGTTTTCAACACACAAGCGTCATAATTATTTGGTTTACTAGTTTAAACGAGACATTTTATTGTTATTTATGCCTTTTTATCGAAAAATTACACAAGGTGAGACGTGAAAAGACCTCAACGTGGAGCTTGTGAAAATAAAAGAGAAACGTTTGTTTTTGTTGTTAAGTTAGCTAACTTAAATAAAATGCATATTTACCATGTTAACGTGTCCCCACTCTTGTTAAACTTTTCTCCGCAGCATGCTCCCGGGACTCAAACTCGACCCCCGGTTCTGGCGTCCTCAAGTGGAAACTTCTCCGTCGGCACCGCCGGCGAAGCGCGCTCCATCGCGGCTTCCTCGACTCTCTGCCACCGCTGCTGGAGAACCACCAAGCGACGGCGGCCGCGGTGTGCGCTTCGTTCGTCGGCCAGCCCGCCGCGGTAATCCCGCTAAACTCCCCCCCTCCTCCCGCCTCCAACGGAGAAGCAGCGAGGCCCCGCCCACCGCGTTACACACAGGGAGGGGCTGCGGGGGATATCGAGTACACCCCCACATGAATGAATTCATAAGCAAAGTGCAGCTCCGCCAAATTAAAGCTGCTGTTTTCCTCAAATATGTAAAGTTTGTGTAGTCATTTACAAGTAAAAGCATGCCTGCGTTCAAAATTAAAAAGAAAAAGTACAAAACTATTATGTGTTTAAAGTGATCTTTGTGCCAAATGTTATTTAATTTACATAATATTGCATTAGTGAAAGAAGTAAAAGTAGCAACACCACTACCAAAATGTGAATACAAGTCTTGCATCCATATTAAAAAGTAAAAGTGCTTAAAGTAATCTTTGTGCAAAATGTTCTTACATAATATCACATTTGTGCGTGAAGTACTCTGATTTCTCTACTTGATTAAAAGCAGGAATACCATTTGCATAAATAGCAAGTTACAAACTGCACAGTCCTTGTGTAAAATTTATATTATTACATAATATGTAATACTGATAGTACATGATAATACAGTACTTCAGTAGGTATACTTAAAAGTACTCATTGTACAGAATGGTATGATTTACACTACTGGATTATTATCATTGTAATTATTTTCATTATTATTATCATTATTATTAGCAGTGTTTACTTGAGTATTAGTTTACTTGGTACTTTACACCTACTTTTACTTTTCTTCTTAGTATAAAAGCTATACTTACTCTTCAGATCCAGATTTCAAAACAGAACAGGTTGCTATATAAAACGTGATGCTGTGTGCTTCTTCCACCACTGCCCACAAGTATATACTAGGTAAGCGTCAGATAAATATAGTGGAGGGAAAAGCACACTATGTCCTCTCCTTTAAACCGTAGAGAGAAGCATAAAATAATAAAAGAAATACTCGAGCTGTAAGTGTTGTGATATTCTGCCCTTGTACTTTAAGTAGAATCAAACATGGTGGTTGTTTATCATTAGCTCCTGGTTATTTTACCTTGACAGGCGTTTCTAAAGGGACAAATTAATCCCCAGTAATGCACAACTCATATCCGTACTAATTTCCTCCTCATTTGCATGCAGACTTTCTCATTAGCTCGTGTTTACAGCTGCCCAAAACACAGTCACCTCCATAATAGCTGAAATAGACGTGACACCAGCCATATCTAAAGTGAAAGGACAGATGAATTACCCCTCAAAGATCTGGGGAATGAGTCATGAATGATTTAAAGGCACAGCAGCTCTACTGCGGCCCCACTGATAAAGAAAGCAATTAGTATGGTTAGCGGCCCTGCCATGCGATCTGGCCCCACTGATAGTTCACTGTCCGGGCTCGCATTAAGTATTAATCCTCACAACAGAAGTCCGCTCCTCCACCTGTCATCTTAGAAAACACTGGCATACTTATGGGGTTTTATCTGTCCCACTCTCCTGTCGTTTTTTATCATTTCCCCCCACGTCAGGCGTGCATCGACCTGAAGGCCCCCTTATGAGAATGGCGGTGAGTCAGCCACCTGTTAATCACTGTGACAAGTGTGCGTGCTGACAGGTTGGACACTCTTGAGGACGGGTGATTCAGCCTGCAGGGCAGGAGAACAGCACCTGGCACGGTTGTTGCCCGCGAAGGCAAGAACTGCGTTATTGCAATCTGAATCCGATCCAGGCTGATTGAATCATCATATCGTTTCCGTGAGTGCATGCGTGCGTGCATATTTAGAAAGACATAGCTCCGGGATACATCCACAGCAAATCTCTCTGCTGTGATCAATCCTAATAAGCTAATACACTTCCAGTCCATTTCCCCGGTGTATTGACTTATAATATCCAGTGCCTCTGCGTGTGTGAAAGAGACATAGCAGGCGAAGAGTTAAATGTGACGTTTAATTAGGCCCAGATTTGTACTTTAGGATTGATTAGGTTCAGAGAGGGTACTGGCTGTGGGCTCGGTGAAAACAACTTTAGACTTATGTAAATGCCATTAGGAGCAGTTTTCTAATGGGTGTTCCAGCATCGACCGTGCAGGACACTTATGAGGCTGCAAAACAGCAACAAAACAGCCTTTTAAGACTATTCTCCCTCCGCCTGCTTTGATTCAGTGGAGGAAGATCAAAAACGTCTGTCAGAGCACACACACGACATGAATTTTTCTTCTAAAATGTCACCACATTTGACTTTTAATAAGAGCAATAGAGTTCAAAATCCTATTATCTGACAAAAAGAGGGATGGGTGTTTTTTTTTATCCAAGTACAAATGTCAGAATTGGTTAAAGGATTATGTAAAATCCATACATGCGTCAAGGACTGAAGCATTTGCGTGTATACATAAAATGTACTCTGTTAATCACAAGACACCATTGTTCCCGTCCAGCCAGCAGCAATGTTTGTGTTCTTTAAAGGCTTCCTGCCACGCTTCCTGTCTCCATCTCAGCCGTGACATCAGTCTGACCTCCAAAACACCAGAGAATCCCTGAACGCAGACACCGGTTTCAAGCTCCGCATTTTCCAGGTGAGGACGAGGAGGATCGGGATTGAGTTTGAAACATCGCATTCTGGCATGTTAAGGTGGGGGAATAAGAACGTTCCCGTGAGATTACGGAAAAGTGGAATGTTTAAACGAGGAGGCGGCGCAGGATGTTCTGGTGGGATTCTGGAATGTAAGGTTACGAGGGCGAGAACCTTCGGGTGGGATTCTAGATTACGAAAGGGGGGTATCAGATTATTCTGTGAGGATTTCGTAATGTGAAGGTGAAGGAGGGGGCAGAACTGTCTGGTGGGATTCTGGAGTGTTTTATTTGAGGATTTTGTGTGCAGTGAGCAAACAGAGTGGTTTCTTCTCAAAACTCTAATAGGTAATATTGATATATTTACAATGGATCAAATATATGTAATGTTAAGCGTTTGTGGAGAATTATCAGCTGAATTTGTTGTTTCCCTCACCTTTGGTTTATTTTACTATCTTTCACCTTTTTGTTTCTGTTTCTTTCTAAAAGTTGACATGATTGTCAACAAATCAGAGCTAAAAATGTTTTTTATGTGCAGCTTGAGTTCCCAGAAAAATCGCATGTAATGCATCGCTATAACCTTGAATTAGTGAAGATGCTCTCTTTTTGTTGAGACTCCTACTTGTTTGTGTCCTGGCTTAATTCTGTGGTATATTTTCAGGCTGTACTTAATCTGTTGTTGTATTGGACAGCATTGGTGTTATTGTGTGAAATATTTTCCCATCTCATTTACACACAGCACACTCAGGAGGGATCTTACATCAGAATTAAGTCTGTAGATAACAACCATTTTCATTTTCTTGCTGCTGATGTTTGCACCATAAATATATCAAATGTTAAGTCTAGGAAGTCTTACACCACACTATATCTGGGCTTAAGGTGATGTTTTCAAATTGCTTGCAGTCTGAAACCCAAATGTGTTAAATTTTCAACAGACAGACAGAATGTATTACTGCACTGTTCCACGTCTGTGGTTATGTGCAGGGACCTGACTTAATTTCGAGCCACTGTCATCGTCTTCATTGCAACTATGTGACGTCTCTTGATGATGCAACCACCTTCAGTGTTAATGTTTGTTATTTCTGTGCCACTGAAACTGATAATCAGCTTCCTTACCTCCCTGACTTCATCCAATATGTGTGAGAAAAAAAGTGTTAAACTGAGACAAGAAACCGAGAGCTAACTGACGAACATTTGTCCTAATCCAGCCCGCTTACGTGAGTCAGACAGGAAGGGAAACTCTCCAGAGTCGACTGTGTGCTCAGACGTCTCTCTGAGAGAAAAAACGTCTCTTCGCTTCCTCATTTCCTCTGTTCCTTGCGAGATAGCGCTGCCGCTCAGACACTCTGATTTTATGAATGCAACACAGACTCTCAAATCAACTGATGGTGTGAAGATGAGATTAAACCCAGAGGAGGTTATGTTTAATTAATCTTGCACCCATTTTTTTTCCATCACATAGACAGGGGATGTATGTGTGTGAGCTCTCTGACAAGTAAATGATCACTCCAGAGAGCATCAGGAAAAAGGACATTATGTGGACAGGATAACATTAAGAGCTTGAATATTTTACACTCATGACTCCAATGTCCTCGGCTGATTTCTGTGTCGCAGAGATGTTCTAATGTGTTTATAATGGCACATTTGGTGACTGCTATTGTCACTTGGGAATGTGTCTACATCCAGATGAGAAGAGAGACGAAAAAGCTGCAACACCCTGCTTTGCGAAATCTGTTGCTAAAAAAGAAATCTTTCATCCCCTTGTGCCACCCAGGGCAAAGACAGAATCGATTGAACAGGGAGTCTCACACGCATGCACGTCCTTTGGGTAAGTAATTGGAGCAGCGAAGTTAGGGCGCGTTTTCTCATTACATAACCCCTCACAGAAGCCCCGTCCAAAGAAGAAAAAACATCCCCTCTTTCAACGCACCCCATCTGCATCGTTCCTCACATCACACTCTCTTCTTATTAAAGCTGTCAACCTCCCGCTCACTTTTTTATAACGCCAGTGCTTTAGAGCCAGCAATTACATTTTCTTTCATGATGTGTCTCCTCGTCAGATGATAATTTCGCCGCCTGTCTCTTTTACCTCGTGGCTTTTATCTCTCCCCACGATCTCCCCTTTCCTTTCTTTCACTTATCGCCACACCTCTGTAACTCAGCGTTTCATATTCAGCGAGCCCTTCAAAACGCAGCGGCCTTCGATCAAACAGAGTTCGCGATCTGTGTCACTTACAGTTTCACCCTGAGGAGCTCCAAATGTACGCAGCACCTTTTGGATGCAGCTGCCAGAGAAAGATGGATTGTTCTGTGAGGGGTAGTTTCAACTACATAAATGTTCCTTCGGCCTTGTGCTGTTGATGCTGATAAGCCCCATTAGGCTCGGTAGAGGACGAGTAATGATCCCCGCTCACGCACAAACACAAACATGTTGCGACAGGAGGGAGGTGGAGGGAGGCCGCCATCGCTTCTGCTGCTGCTGTGGCCACCGTTCGGCAAAGGGGACAGTGACTAATCAGTCCCAACATCCACATATATCACCAGGCAGAAGCAATCAGCAGAGGAGACTCGGGCTGACACGGTATTATCAAACAAACTCCGGCGGCGGGGTCAGCCTCGGTGCCAAGCCTGCGTGATATGTAGACCTGAGGACAAGTCGGCTTCAAACTGTTGATTTACGAAGAGAAGTGAAATTGATTTTCTGGCCACTCAGCTGCAGTGGCATTATTATCACCTGTTAGAGATATAATCTTGAAGGCTTTTATTTTGTACTCTTTTTTTATTCTGCTAGCATCGTGAGTAAATGGTTACTGAGGCCGAACTAACAAGGAAAAGACTGACGACTACGCACACGAAACTGAAGTGAGGTGAGAAAAAAACACACCTGCAGTCGCCGCTTATCTCCAAGAAAAAACTTTGAGATTATAACTTTAAATTGATATGGTGCTGTTAAGCTGAGGATATGTAAATCTGCACTTAGTGAAGCCCTTTTGCCATGACTAGGCCGCAAAGCCCCTTTAATTCACTTTTAAGTCACTGCCCTTCCCTCCTCTCTTTGCTTTCTCTCCCTCAAATGCAGCTCTGCCTTTCAAACAAATTAACAGAAGAAGCTCCTCTCCTCCTCCGTTGCTCCCTCCTCCTCCTGCTCCTCAAGCTCTTTTCAGCCACCATAATAGCATTTCTTCAGGGAGGGCTAAGGTTCCCTGCTTTCCAGCCGTCTCTTTTGTTCCCAACTAGCAGGGGAACTAAATCAGCGGGGCTCTTGAATGCACATGCTGGGAATGGAAAAGGTCTCGACGGGTTTTAACCGGCTCCGGCGGTAAATTTGAGCTGACTGGAGTCGAAGCTCTGCGGCAGACAGATGCAGCGCTGTCAAAGTTAATGACACGGCCACAGTTTCACAAACCCTGATGCACTTTTATCGCACACAGTGGTTGTGGACAGTTGAGGCCACTGTTGATACTGTTAAAGACAGTGAGGCTTATATTTGTGAAGGAGACAGATGGTCTTCTGAATAGGCAGAACAGAGACGGGGGTTTGCCCAGAGGTGAAAGGACCCGGGTAATAAATCCCCCGTGTTTTCACCCCCCTTTAAAACTTCTGCAAAACTCCACCTGCAAAACAAAGCTAAAATGTGATTCTGCTAAAATGCACCCGAAAGAGTGTTTACCTGCCACTGCTCAGTTTGTAGCATTCTTAGATACATCAGCCATCACTCGATATGATCCTGAGTTGTAGCTACCATCGAGGGCATTGAAGTAATTGCCTTTGTATTGCTTGTGGGAGTTTGTGGGCTTTAGCGACTCCGGCAGAGTTTACTTTTTACAATTAAAAACTTAATTTACAGGACAGCTGCAGTTTTATTTTTAGAGTTGATATACTTGGATTTGTCTGCTTCTAGGCCAGAGAAAGTAAATGTTTAAAGAACTGCTGCATATCTGAATCTATGCCAGTGCTGCTCCGTTATTTGTGCAATATGAGCACTTTTTGATGCTTTTTTTTCATTTAAAAATGTATTAAATTGCTCAGGGCCAAACACTGTGATTTTGACACGTTTTCATTTCATTGTGGACTGAATATCTCACTTCTGCTTGTGCTACTTATTTAAATTCATTTCACCGTTAACTCATCTCATAATAGTGTCTCTTCCTGTGACCCTGAGATGATTTGCTTGCTTTCGAGAGCAGACCCTTTCTTATAAAAAAAAAAAGCCAAAACTTCTCATTACATTCGTCTGTGTTTCACGTTGAAGAAAAAAATAAGCAATTGAAACAAGAATTTTTAAAAACCACCTTACAACTACTTTCTTTGACACTTTGTACAATGCACACATTTTCATTGGTATTCATAATGCACTGATACCCACCCCGGTAAAAGATTTAGAATATCCACCAAATTTTAATCCTGCCAGTGTGGAGGCGGCTTTACAAAACCATTTATACCTTCAAGTGTACAGAATATATAGCTGAGGCTTAACTGAATAAATAAGATATGAAAAATACAAATAATTCCTTAAAAATGTAGTGCTGGAGGCTCCTGACCCTGGTTGGATTTTAACTTTTGTGCTGCACAGTGATAAAAATTCTGACAGTTTGTGGCCCGTCCTTTAAAGTAAAATAACCTGCCTTTCATCAGCGACCTGTCTCATTGTCACCTTGTTCTTGACACATTAACACCCTTTTTTCTTCCACACAACTTCCTTCCACACCAGTCTCAAATCTTTTCTCTCCCTCCTGTCTGTATGACATTTTATTTTAAGCACAAATACTAAAAGTGTTTAACAAAAACGGTCATGCTGCCATTTAGAGTGGGCACATCCTAAAACATGCGGGTACACTGGCAAAGAAAGACAACAACAATTCTCGAGAAAGATGCCTGCACACTCAGTTGATCAGTGTTTTGACATGATGTCTTGAACCGGTATACCCGCATGTGACTCAAAAGGTTGACAGTCATTACTTTATTCTCGAAATTGTTTTTGGAGTTTGACTCATACCAGGAGCTGAACCTCAGGAAACTCACTCCATCATAGAAATTGACCATTATTTTTTCAGTCTGTTCATTGACTTTTTCATTTTCAAGGAAATGGACATACTTCCTAATGAGATGAAGTACATTTAGAAAGTGAAACTGAATGCAGGTTACTTGCAAAAGAGTATTTCCAGACTGGTATTTTTAGTTAAGAAAAAATTGTGTGCCCTCCGTCCTTGAGTATACCTGGTTGTTTTCGTTTCACATCCACGGCTGTCGCATGTTTTAAATATTTCAGCCTGCGAGCTGCTCCGACCATCAGAATGTGTCGACGCTTTCATAAAGGACAGTGCGGCCTCTCTAAGCGGACAACGGAGGCCCGGTTGAAATAAATATCTGAGGGGTCACGCTTTCAAAGCGAGCGGAGGGGAGGGTTGGGTCACCAGCCACGCTTTCATGTGTCACCTGCCACACGCCCACGTCAACGCCCGCCCTGCGCCGCCAGCTTGTGACATTTCAGCCCCCTTTGTCTTCATCTGAGTGGTTTGAGACCTCTTTGGAGTGTAAATTTTTTTTTCCCCTTTGGATTAATGACAGCTGCTGTGATATGTAGGCGTCCAGAGAGCGAGGGAGTTAAAGGAACCTTTACAGAGGTGTGACATTAAAGCGAGAGGTCAGGGAGATAAAAGGTCGACAGTTCGACAGGCTGACATGTGACGACATCTCCACTACTAATCTGTCAAGGTTTCAGATAACGCACCTGTAAGTTTCACGTGTCGTCGCTGAAAAATCTGATCTATTTAACGATAACTCACTCAAGCACAAACGTTTCTTTGTTTTCTTGCCGAGAATTCATATACACACCTGACTTTTTACAAATCAGCAGACTTCACCTTCGACCTCTTTAAAAGTGGCAAAAATGATGTGCTTTTATTTTTATTGGTGTGTTAAGGTGCACTTGTTTTGATATGATAAGGAAGCAAAATATAAAATCGTCTTTCTGTGTAACACACAGCCACAAAGATCATCCTCCAAAATAAAACGACAAATAAAACTGTTTAAATGAAAACCAAATGTTAAAACCTACGTGAGGCAGGATTTATTGTCGGTGTCAAAGCAAGGAAACCTAATAAACCTCCAGCTGGAGTGTGCATAAAGTCAAGACAGTGTGAAATTAAGAACAGAGGGGGAATCTAACATTTCTTTTTTCTGCTGACTTCACTGATAAAACAGATGACGACAGAGAAAAGAGCCAACCTCTGTTTACAGTACAAAGCCTGTTTTCTCCCTTTGGAGCTGCAAGCTGGAGGCTACTGACAAAGACAAGGTTATATGATAATGAAGCACACACACACACACACACACACACACACACACACACACACTGCTTTGTTTAACTCTGATTCAACCAGACAAGTCAATTATGAATAAACTCTGTCATATCTAGTGTAATGTTATTCACACACATGGAAAGAAAATGTTTTGACATTATTCACATCTTGGTCAGGACAGCAGTGGTGATAAAGTAAATCTCAAACACTGTATTCAAAACACTAAACCTGATACATACTCCACTACATTTATTTGACAGCTATACGTTTCTTTAACATTAAAATGAGTCTCACGATTCGAGTGAGATAGCTACAGTACATGAATTTGCTAAATATAACACTCTGAGAGAGGACAGTGTGCCTGATAAGTGACTGTGATACCAGTATAACACACAAAAAGGCACAAACAGTGGCAAATGTATATATGTGTGTGTGTGTGTGTGTGTGTGCTTGTCATCCAGTCACAGCAGCTAAATGTGTGGCTGCTGGCATCATCATCACTTGTTGCCATGGCGATAAATTGAGAGCTGCATCATCAAGAAACATAATGAGAAATTGATGGTGACTATAGGATGACAGCCTATAGTATGTGTGTGTGTGTGTGTGTGTGTGTGTGTGTGTGTGTGTGTGTGTGTAGGTAGAATTAGAGGCTGGGGTCTGCAGGTGAGGGTCATCATCATCAGGGTAATTGTGTACATGCAGAAACACACACACACACACCGTGTCCGGGTCTAATCAGTGCGGTGTGACTGATGAGGTCGTGTTCAGGTCGTGTACATCTCTTCGCCTCCTGGGGATGTTCATGATGAGGGCAAGGTGTTTAAATCTTTTATGAAGCAAACATTTTCCTCTTCCAGCACCTAAAATATGAGTTTTCTCTGTTTCTTTGTTTAAATATCACTTTCAGCTGAAAATCTTTTGAGGTTTTATTGAACCTGCTCATTTCAAACAGGCCATAATCAATATTTTTGTAATTAAGATGTGTCACCAAAGTCATTACAAATCATCTAGAGTAGAACATAAATATGTGGACTAAATTTAATCTATTTTTTCCAACCAACAGCTGTCAAGATATTTAACTAAAAAACAAAAATGTCAGCCTGCTGGTGGCGCTAAAAGACCAGTCAGGAACATCATCAAATGAAGAAACATTTATCATCTGGGAACCACGAACGTTCACGTCCATTTATTTGTACAGTTGTTTGTTGATGTTTCAGCTTAGACTACGCAGATAAACACTGCCATCCATCGCTAACGACAATGCAAACATTTATTAATTATGAAACCAATTTAATTTGCAGTCTTACCCATAACAGTTCATTATGGAGAAACAGACTGAGGAACACACACACAAGCTTGAAGCTGGCATTTTTCAGCGCCACCTTTCCACAAACCCTCGCTGACCCTCGCTCGCTTCACTTCAAGGCTACACAGTTTATTTAGTTAATTAATTCACTTCGTGGACTGAACAAACTGCAGCCACCGGCGACTCCAGACAGTCTCTGGTGCAACTCAGAAACTTCACATCATCAGAGCAGATAGTTTCCGGGCTCGCTGCAAACGCTGTGATTTATGTGCAGCAGCGTGAATGAGAGGAGCGTGGGTTTGTTTTTCTGCAGACACCCTGAATACACTGAAATGTGAAATGTCTGGGAGCAAAAAATGGAAAGTGATTGCGGCAGCAGGGAAATGTGAGTGATAATGGGACTGCACTTAACAAGGGTGGCAAATAATGAATCAGGGCCAGCCATGAAATGTCTACATTTTTTTAACTAAACAGATGAGATGCTTATTTTGCTGTGCACACTGTTGAGCTTTTGCCCATTAATATGAATACTCCCATTAAACTCTTATGTCAGGCCCCCTGTCCAACCATTAAGATGACATATGTTTTGTTTGTTTTTTTAAACTGGACATTATTAGTAGTATTATAATAAGTGCATTGGTCACCTTACGTGACCAAGAGTGGGTGGCTTTTGTTTTCAGTGGTCGGCTGCACAGTATCTAAGCTGGCTTATATCACATATGTGGGCAGAGAAAGCTGCATGTAGCATGTAGGCAGGAGTTTGCTCTTTTGCAAAAAAAAAAAATCCAATTCAGCACTTTAATCATAAATCTGTTCTGTTCTTTAGGTTTTCTACAGAGTTGTGCTGACTTGAGGTTGTGTTACAGGCAGCAAAAAGGGGAAATTTAGGCCTCATGAAAAGATTGAGGAAGTACGATTTGCACCACTAATATCACTGTACAGTAACCTGAGCTACACTCTGATGAAAATGTTGGTTTTCTATGTGCTCATTACAGATAAAATGACTGTGTCACAGTGTATGTTTTATATTGCAGCGCTATATTATATAACAGGAGTTACAGCCAGACTAGCAGCTCAGTGAGGCTGCATTTGGACACAGAGGAGCACAGAGGAGCTTTCTGAAAAAAGCCATCAAAAAAGTGGCTCAGTTGGTTAATTTACATCCTGGGTTCACATCTGGTCTGGAAGCTCTGAGGCGTAAAAAACAAAAATCTCACAAGCGCTGCTGCTTTTAAATTCTGATCCTCTCAGTTCTGAAAACAACCACATAAACACACGATTACTGTGAACCGTTTCCAAAAGGACGAGTGGATTATTCATTAGTTTGTCAATCAACAACTTTTGCAATCATTTAAGTCATTTATCGTGCTCAACTTGCTGCTTTCTTCTAAAAATCCAGAATTTGCTGTCTTTTCTGTGTTTTATAAAGTTGCACATTGCACTTTTGAAACTTTGGTCACACAAAACAACGTCTTTGAACTTTTGTCAGATGATAAACCAAGCCACTGGGTAAATTCAGATGAAAAGTTAAAAGATCAGCAAAGTTATTACAGTTCATCCAGAGCAGGATACGAATGTGCTCATCAGGACTTCTTGGCAATTCAGCCAACAGCTGTAAAGAGAGTTCACTTCAAAACAAACACATCCAGAGGTACAATCAGGCAGGATTCATTCTCTGGAAACCACAAATACTTAAACATCTCCAACCAACAAACCAACACTGACGTCCCCAGAACTACATTAAAAATCTGCGAGGCTAAAAATCCATCAAAAGCTAAAGGGGCTGGTGTAAACAGTGTGTCAGGCTTTAAAAATGTGCATAATGTCTCTTCATATATCATCGTATCCACCGACCCCGTTTCTTTCTTCACCTAAACTGACCTGCAAAATGTCCTCACATTGCATCATTTTCCCTGAGTGCATTTAAGCGCACCTAAGAAAGTGCAGGAACCCGCCGCGTACTCTGCGAGCTGTATTAGCAGAGGAACTGTGTTGTTGACACATTACATGGCGATGTCCTCGGAGATATTACCTCTGTTGCAGGATCAACACACACACACGGCTTAATGAGAGAGAACAAGGGGAGGAATGAAAGCCTCCGCTAAGGTCTCGAACGCTGTGCGACTGAGACACTGTGATGGTTACCATGGTAAACGGATGGAGGGTAACAGTTGGAGGGCATCTACATTTCTGAGGCTTTGCAGATGTATAGCACATGAGGGATCTGACAACATATCAGGGGCGCAGAAGCTGTGAAAACACCAATCAGAGGCTGATTAAGGCCTTGCTGCTGAACTTTTCTGCAGAGCCGAGACCTTGAGCAGGGTGCAAACAAACACGAGGAGCAACAACAAAACAGCGTCCTGCTGCTTCTTCCTTCTAGTATTTCCTTGTTTAGGACTGAGGAAGGCTGTTGGCTTGACAGGAAGAGTCCCATTATGCCGGACGGGTTACATAACGTTATTTTTATGGCATTTTGTTGTGCATAAACCGGCAGGCTGAGGCACACAAAGCATGCACCCACAAAAACAGTGTCAGCACAATAAGAGCAGACCAAAAAGCACAGCGAGCGTCTCACAGGGACCGGCGAGCAGGCATTTTATTTTTTTGATAGAGTGGCTGAGATTGTGATGGAAGGATAAAGACAGGGTGAACAGGCACTCAGGAGCCAGGACGGAGAAAGTTCAGGGGTGTTTGTTTCTATATAGAATGAGCAAGAGAGAGGGAGAGAAAGGGATTGATGACAACTGAGCTCTCCAGTTAAAGAGGCGAGTGTGATCTATGGCTCGCCGTACACATTCCTTACATGTTACTCAGGCCAATCACACGCTCCCCGCAGACACTCGCGGTGAAGGAGATGTGATGAAACTTGCCTGACTTGAAATTGTAACTTCCTCGAGTGTCTGTGCACGCGAAAAAACACAACACTTGTTAACGAAAGAAACCGTTGCAACAACTTCTTTAACAGCACGACCTTTAAAACCACATTATCTTATCTCACATATAAAACCTTCTCATGTGATGTGAGTGTACGTCAAGCAGTAATGCACTCCTGACTGCATGTGACTCTGCAACCGACCTTTTACAAGTTTTTCACTCATGCATGAGAGAGAGAGAGCGAAACAGCGAGAGCGTTCTCTGATCAATCGCACTGGAGAAAAAAAGACAAAAAAACCTCAGAACTGATTCAGATTTTGAAACAAATTCAAACCTCAGTCACATAGATGAGCGGAGTGGCGCTGTAGTTCTTCCTCATGCCTCCTCTTCCTCACCGCCTGAGGTCAAAGTGCATGCCACAGGAGCTTCAGGAGAGTCCTGCACATCAGAGAGCTCTGTCTGCCTCTTTGAAGTTTAAGGACTACCCTCTGAGGGAGGAGGAGGAGTGTGTGTGTGTCTGTCTGTCTGTCTATCTCGTCTTGTGTGTCTCTTATTGTGAAATCTTTCGCTTCCTGTGCTCAGCAGCTCTCAGCCTCTAAAACCTCCCCCGGCGCACCTCCACACACTCAAATCCCAACCTCGTCCTGAGGAGGTGCATACCCAGTGCTCCTCACACACACACACACACACACAGCTGTTGGGGAAAAAGACCACCTTAAAAGGCATGAAGCAGCCCCAGCCAGTTTTTTTTTTGTTTTTTTTTTGATCTCTATCAGCCACCCTCCACTGGGCCTGGGCACACTTTGCCACGGTAACAACAACCTCATCTGCCAATCAGGAGGGAGGCACACAGAGGATGAGGGAGCCGGGGACGGACGTCGGGAGAATGGAGGAGGGGGGAGGATGGAGGAGGGGGGAGGATGGAGGGGAGTGAACGAGTGTGGGAACGTCGAGCCAGTGCAGGGATCTCCTGCCACACTCGTCCCCTGAGGGGTGAACACACTCTGCAGGACGGAGCCTCTGACAGCACTTCTAATCTGCAGAGCCAGATAACAGCCTCTGTGTGTGTGTGTGTGTGTGTGTGTGTGTGTGTGTGTGTGTGTGTGTGTGTGTGT
>JBAJHX010000002.1:4224253-4266315 GCA_037176925.1 Amniataba percoides | reverse complement strand
GTGTGTGTGTGTGTGTGTGTGTGTGTGTGTGTGTGTGTGTGTGTGTGTGTGTGTGTATGTGTGTGTGTGTGTGTGTGAGTGTGAGACAGATCCCACTCCCCACTCACGCTCAAAAGCATTTTTACACAAGTGGGAGAGTTACAGCAGGCTCTCTCGCTGATGTTTCTCATCATCCAGCCGACCTAAAGGCAGCGATGGAATGTAACTAAGTACATTTACTCAAATACTTCACTTAACTACAATTATGAAGTACTTTTAATGTTGCGATATATACTTTTATACTTTTATGCCCCAATAAAATCACGTCAGTTCATCCTTTGTACTTGGACACTGATATAATAAATCAAACAGAACATCCTTATATAGTATATAATAGTGTTAGTATAGTGCATAATACATAACATATTTGCACATAACTGCTCAACACTATGTTCTTCTGATGTACTGTACTTGCACAGTACTGTTGTTCTGTTATACTTTACCAAATATTAGATTCATATACAGTCTTACTACACTTCACCTTATACTTTGTCTCATACTTTATCAAAACATACCATATTATACTGTATTTTGTTTACAGGTTACATTGATTCTTGCATTAAATACTGATGTAGATTAACTTTATTATTGTTAAATTAATAATATATATTTTTATAATTCCTGGTGTTTACGCTGCTCCTTTTAATCACACTACTGTCATCAAATATTATGTTTAGTTTCTATTTTTACTTTATTCAGTTCTTTTCATCTGTAAACTTATCTGTATTTATTTCTTGTGCTGCTTTAACAATCAGGTTTCTAAATCGGGGATCCATAATTGTGTGTTTTATCTCGTTTTTTTGTTGGTTACTTGCTTTGCACCTTTGTGTTCGTGTCTGTTATCTGGATGTTTACGCGGACACGCCTGTCTACCTGCCTGAAAACTGTCTCATCAAAAGATTCTCTGAAATCCATCTGCATTTAAGTCCTTATAGCTACGCTTAACCAGCCGTGACAGCCGCAGCATGCTGGTTTCTATTCGAGTACTCCAAGAAGAATATCCACAGCCCGGGTAGGATGTTTACGTGTGCAAAATACAAACAGGATACTCAAATAAACACGGTCAAAACCAGGAAACTAGAAGGCATGTAAGAATCCTAGAGGAAGATTGAAAGCTTGATTATTCACCTCCCTGCAACCATGATCATAACAGTCTCTTGGTTTCGAATCATCTGAGTCTTGATTTATCACATTTTGTATCAGCAAATAATGTTAAGAAACCAGGATCAGGTGTTCACACTGTACACGGCATCCTGGTTTCTATCAGGCAGTACATCTATGTTCCTCAAAACTGGGATAAAAGCCTCAATCCAGAAGACTGAGGCACAATTTAAAGACTTTTCTTCCACTTTGTGAGCAGAAACACACATGGAAATAGGACAAAACTGAAGATGTTTTGGTTTTTGTTTTTTTTTTACAGCAAATCAGTGGAAGCCTAACAAATAAAGGGCACCCAAGGCACCGAGTCTGACCAACATTTGGAGAATTAGATCTTGGAAACACTCATTAAAGAACTCTGCTCTACTCTAGGAGGCAAATCCACAAATAGGAGGAAGTCGGGCATGAATGATGCAAGAGGCGAGGACGGGGAAGGAGACAGAAAGAGAAAAAAGACAGTGATGTTGAGGGGAAGAGATGGAGAATCAAAGAGAAGGATGAGGAGGAGGAGATATGACAGTTGGCAGGAGGGATGATGGAAAAGGAAACAGGGCCAGACGTGGAGCGTGTCTGGACGTTAAGGCGACCCTCTTTAGCCTCTTCCTGGTGCCCGGCTGGCATCACGAGCAGCCGCCACGTCAGTATCCTGCTGCATCAGCAATTACAAAGGCTGGGGGGAGATTATCTGCTCCATTTGTGGAGGATGAATCGGACAATAGCTATCAGCTGATGTGAGGCGCAGACGAAAAACCCTGAATGCAAATGTAAAATCTGAGGTTGGGGAGGACGTTATGTGCCACTCAGGGCTTATTGTCATCTGTCAAAGCACTTCCAGCTCATTATTCTTAATTAATTTCAAGGATTTGAGTGAGACTCGGCCTCTGTTCTGTGAGCAAAGTCTCGTCTGGTTTCTAAATAAAGACGGGAGAGGATTGTTGCTCGCTGAAATGCTGACTCAAGAGGATGCCAAAAGCCTTTTTCATTCCCTCTCACTGATCCTGCAGTGATACAGCCGAGGTGACAGGGCTGACTCACGGACACATGATGGGCAGACGGGGGGGGGGGCGCCCCCTCCCGGCTGTTAGGTGTCATTACAGATGTGCTTACGCGGAGCTGAGTCTCCTCTCCTTCTTCTTCAGCCTCCTCCAGACAATCCCCCCGGAGAAAAAGTGACGAGACGGTGAGCCTCCTCATTTAGCAGCTCCAGGTCCTGAAACTGGAAAGATTAAGGTCTGAAAATAACGGCGAAACAAATATGATAGCATTTTAATATCAGTAAAATACTGAATTTATTAATTATATTGCAAAAATCCTGCATTCAAATCCTCAGTATTACCATCCAGATTTACTCAAAGAGCCAAGAGTAAAAGTTCTCATGCAGAGTGGCCCATTTCAGGATCGTACATCATATTATTGGATTATAATTAGAGGTGCAATAATCAAGGGGTAGTTAATTTGTTGCAGCTGTTACGGTGCAGCTGATTTTAATTACTTGAAATCCTGCTGGGTCTCTTAAACCAACACAATAAATCAGAATTTATCAGTGATTAATGCTGTCAAGAAGGGTAAGAGCTTGAATTCGAAAATGTAGAATGGAAGTATAAAAAAGCATAAAATGGAAATACTCATTCTTTTCACACATAAGTAAAAAAAAAAGACTTGAAAAAACACAAACAGCCTCATTTGAACACTAATTGACAAAATATTTTAAAAGATTTTTAAGGCTTTTTAGCTGTATGTATCTCTATTTCTGCCTCTACATTGAGAGTGAAAGAAAATATTAAATCAAGCCCCTTGTCTGTGTCCACATACCTGAACAGTAAAGCTACTTCTGATAAATTAACAGGTGCAAAATGCTCAAACATCCACCTACGATACTGAAATAATAACAGAGCACACAAACCTCGTCTCCTGCGGTCATGAGTCCTGGCTGGAGTTTCACAGGGAGTCATCGTGTTGTGTTCGGTCACTTTCACACACCGGTCAGCTCTGGAGAACCTCACACACCTCGGCGTGAAATGCTGCATGTTGCAAGTTTCCCTCAGCTCAGCGTAATCCCACAGTGATTAACTCAGAGCCGTCAGCTCAGTGTGACAGTGTGAAAACGCCTCTGCTGACTCCTCTGATGACTGTCCTTGTGTGGCGAGGAAGTATTCAAGTAAATGTACTTAGTAAAAGTTACCATTTATGACCCAAAAACTGAATCCATGTAGTGGTTCCAACGAATTTCTTTCTTCTTTTTCAGCATATTCACTTATAAAATATGCATCAAACTGTTTATTTAAAACGATGAGTAGTGCAATTCAAGTTTTTTTTCTAAAAAACCTCTTAACCTTTTTAAATCCAGACCTCCTCTTGAAGTTCTCCTTAAGTAAGTAAACTGTTTCATATAAGAAAAGTCACTCTCATCATAAACGTCTGTATAGAGATTTTATTCAGGACATGTTGGATACAGCGGCAGGATACCATAATTTACAAATGTGCAGTAAAAGCTCGGTCACTGAGCCCCGGCTTTGGGTGGAACCCACTCGTGGATCTTCTTGCGGGTGGTGGGGTAGGGCACGTACTGCTCAGGGGTGGCAGTCACGTTGAACTGGTGGACCTCAGCCAGGAACTTCTTGGGCTCCGGTGGGTGCGTGGTGGGGGGGTGTTCTGTCATACAGTGCAGCCAGCGATGCCTGAAGAGCGAATAAGAAGAAGGCAGTTGGCTTAAATAACAGGATACTTTCTTATTAGTCATTTTTTTGGTGGTTTTTATCTTTGCTGCAGTGAGTTAAAAAGTTTGAGTCCACAACAGACTGTTTTAATATCATCACCAGGCTGAATTCTTCCCAGAAAACATGGAGTTTCAGTATTTCAAGTGGTTGTTTGTTGTACCATTCAGCTGGAACCATGCTGCCATCCACCTCCCAAAGGGTGTTCTTTCCATTCATCTCTGTGGTGTAGATCACCCAGCGGTGACGTCCTGAAACGAGAGATTATTTAGGTGTCACTAAGGTAGGCGAGAAAGAGTGACCAAGCATAACACTAATATAAATATCTTCAGAAAAGTCCCCCTGAAAACAACTGTATTTATGGTGCAAATGTCCTGTTAGTGTCTTTGCGCACGTTTGAGGAAACTTCACTCACCAAAGAAATAGTGCTTCTTGTCCTCATAGTATTTGTTTCCATATTTATCCTCACCGATCAGGGTACCTGTCTTCACGTCATTCACCCTGTAAACAAATGGAGATAGTCACGTCAACTGCCCAGAGACATTTAATACAATATCAAAAACCTCTTTATGAACATCTTTTTTATATTGTATCATTATAAATGAAGACTTTCATGGTGCCCAGAAGAAAAAAAAGCAGAATACAAAGCGTTCAGCTGCAACTTTAGCAGCCTAAAAAAAGAAAATACATTAATACATGGATAATTATTATCCAGTAATATAACAACTATACAAATAAAGTTATTTCACTTTATACATATTCTGACACGAATATTATTTAATTTTTAAGGTAACATTTTACTGAAATAAAAGATCTGAGTACTTTTCCCAAAATGATTTTTTGATGGTTTAAATTATTTAAAACTGACACTTTTAGTGGGATCTATCTTAGTACAAGTACTGTACTTAAGAGTGATATTTACTGTACTGTATGTATTTCCATTTTTTGCAACTTTATAATCCTACTCCACTGCTTCTCTACAATTCACAGGGAACACTGTACAATAGAAAACAAATGGTAAGGTATGCAGCACAATACTACTAATCGATACGAAGCAGAACTGTAAAACTAAATGATATGCTGCAGTAATCAATGTGATAAAATATTGTAACACTAATTGATTTGATGCAGAACTATAATGCTAATCAATATGCAGTACTGTGATCGATATCATGCAGTACAGTATTACATAAAGTACCCGAAATTGCATCTATTATCTCTAGTTTATCTATTTTTATGATAAAAACAGAAACATAACATTCTGTAACGATATATAACACAGAAAGAACCCAATATGCAGAGTGAGTACTTTTACTTTATGCTCTTTAAGAACATTTTGCAGATAATACTTTTACATTTCAATAACACTTTGCATTTAGGACTTATACTAATAATTGGGAGTTATTTTAGACCATTGTTGATGTACTTGTCCTGAAATACAGAATGTACACACGTCTTGCCTCGCAGACTCACACCGAGTTAAATTGGCATATTTGTAAACGGAGTTCTGCGCCACTCGGGAAAGATTTGTGAAATTCAGCGAGTCCTCCGCAGATGACAGGACCGCTGGAGATAAACTGACCTGAACAACTGAAGCAAAAAGCCCCGGACTCCTCCATGACCTCTTATTTGTCCCAAAGCCCTTCGAGCGACGTTCGCATACTCCGCCATCTTGAGACGGAAGAATTACAGAGCTGCACCGTCCTGCATTAAAACAGGTCCGACTTCCCCGAGCGGCCTGGGAACCTTTTTTTGGTTCCACATGTAAAGACGTGGAGGGAACAGTGGTATTTAAAAAAATACAAAATAAATGGAAAAACATTATTTGTACAGCACAGAACAACAATAAAATAATACTCAAATAAAACAGAAAATTGTGATTTATTGGTGATAAAGAAATGCAAAATATAAGAATTATTATTATCCAGTTTTATGTTATTTTCTTCCAATACATTACATTTTGGACTATTTTATGTTCACATTTCTTAAACATGTTTGTTTTAAATCTATTTAAAAACTATTGTTTATTTTGTTTCCTCCATATCTACTCCTATGCATATGTACTTAATAATCCACATGCATGAACATCTACTGGTGATGATGCATCTACTGTGTAACAGCAGGCTCAAGGTCATGCCTTCAAGTATTTTTCATCTCTTTATACAATGCATAGTCTGTTTATTCATCAATAAACACTTCATATAACACTTGGACGGTATGAACACACTTATAATTTTGTTATCATATGCATTTGTTGTTCATTTCTCTGGAGTGAAACAATATCACACAGGTTTAAAATTGAAATAATAAATGTAATGATTATAATAAAATATAGCACAAAATAAACATTAAGAGGTATTCAGTTTCTTTAACATTTCAAATCAAACATCCAATATGTGAACAATGATGTGGTATTTAAGGTGGAAGACTGAAAAACATATATCGCCCTGGAGTATTCAGCTGGTTGCTCGGGGAGACTTCAGCATCAGAGCCGAGGTTTCCTGACACAGACTTGAACTCTGGCTTTTTAATTAAAGGACAGTCCCACGACGGACTGCGTCCCCCCGCTGCCCCGAGACGGTGAATCCAACAGCATCATAGCTCAGGGAGACGGAGGGGAAATAGAGCATGAAGCCACAGTAAAATTCAGAGCTTCGGCATCATGAATCACTCATTAAAAATGCCTTATCTCTGAACTCGGTGCTTTGATCGCCTCCTCAAAAGACACACAGACGATGGACGCACACGACCTCCCACATGCATCTGTCTGCACTCTGCAATGAGGCACCACAGCGGCTTGTGATAACGTGACTGCGTTCATCCTTTGATGCAGAAAACAGGAAATTAAAACAGGAGGACGAGGAAATATTTATATATATTTTATTAAAAACTGTTGCCTGACAGTTTAGAATCATTGCTTATAGGAGACTCTAACTCTGATAGAGTAGCTGTTTACAAATGGTCACTGTTAATGTACAATCATGAAGAAATGCATGCTCGGCAGCTCCTGACTAGCATTTTCATACCAGGCTCCAGCAGATTTATTCCTCACTAGCCCAAGAGCTATAATGACAGTATTAAATGTTTTATTCCTTCACTGGAAAAAAAGTAGGTTTGGGTCTCTTCACCTGTGAAAAATCAACTCATTTGCCCAAATGGGGTAGTGCAACACATGGCAACCTAACCAAGAAGAAACACACCTGATAAACTACTGTTTTTAAAACTTACAAACCTCGAGTACCCTGGCTAGAAAGTGAGTAGTCATGCAAACTGGATGCTTAAAATTTGTCCTTATTTAGTGAAGAATTCAAACAGAGCACCTATATTATTGCAATTTATCTCAAAACAGGAGACATAAAAGGCACAAACTTTCTGTGAAAAACGAGCATCAGGATTCAAAATGCTTTCTTCCGTTTGAGCATTTCCTTAGAAATATAGTTCATGCATACGTTCCACAGTATTTGCTCATAAAAAGACCCTTTTTTCTGTAAGCAATTCTCTTTTAAATTTAAAAGAATAATGGTTTTTCTGGAAACATATTTCCTAACAAACCCTGACTCCCAAAATAAGTGGCAGCCTGTGCTTTTCAAAATAAATCTTCCTATTTTATAAATATTAGCTCTCGGCTCTGATATAAAAAAGGTCAATGTTGCTCTTTCATGTCCATATACACACTTTTACCCATTAACCATTTCTAATGTGGCTAAAAAGGCAAAGACACACATTAAAAAACTGTATGAGAAATATCTACATTATCCATGGCATTTCCAGTTTCCTCCAGGATGATGTTTTTTTTCTAAAACCCATTATTTAAATGTTGTGTGTTAAAGTTAAAAAAGTTAAATCTCTTAACCAGAGAGATCAACTAAAGAGCAGAACATCAACTTCCTGTTTCTTTTGTGGAACATGGATTTTCACAGTAAAATCCCCCCTTTTGTTGCATCATTAAACTCTTGAACAGACACCCGCGATTGTTTGCATCCATGATAAAACCATTTAGATTATTTCAATGTGTGTGCGTTTTTCTTAATTCTATCTTAATATTTTTGCCTTAAAGCAACTCAACAAAACTTTTAATTTCTTGTTGGCGTTTGCGCTGCCTCTGGACGAAGGCGGTAGTGTTTCACCAAACGTTTTGTAACATAAGGAGACCACCTCTCTGGAGGAGAGCGGGCGAAAGCTCTGTTGGTGGCTGAAGGAACTTAAATTCGGTCTGAGCAAACCCCAGCACCATTTTGTCTGAACCGATCAGGCGGCAGGGATCAAGAATACCTTTTAGAAATCTAGCCAATCTTCTTGCTGCTGGTCTCTTGTGCTTCCGTGGGTCATAGAGACATCGGTATTAAATTGAGACTGTTTCCTAACCAGTCAAATGCCCCACAGAGTGCTTTTAACAAAATGAATTGGTAGGTTTTAAGCTGTGGCGCTCGGCCAACGATGTGCTCGAATGAAAGTGGACAGGTTGTATATTTAGTTTCACACAGAAGTATTTCCTTCATCCGTTTGCAGTTAAAAATAAATCCCAGATTTCCGAGGGCTTCAAATGACCCTGACAACTGTTCTGTCTCACTTCCACACACATGCTTCTGGACTTGACCTTTGACCCACAGCTGCGACGAACTATCACCGTTGACCCCAGCTGCACTGAGCTTCAGTAGCTGTTGTTGGTAGAGAAAAAAAATACGCTGAGAGAAACATAATCCAGTTCTTTGAGGGAAACGCAGTCTGGCTGTCCACATCCAGTGTGTGGCACTCTGCAGTGGGCTTCTGTCTGAAGTGAACAGTCCATCCGGAGTCCTTCCTGAGCTGGCGACCCTTGACCTGAGATCAATCAGGGGTTGTAAGTTGTCTATCAACTCCGGGGCTGCGATACGACTTCTCTGCTGTAAAACTGAGTCACTGTTCAAGAATCATTGCCTCCTGGAAGGCTTCGATCCATCTGAAGACAGAAATACGAAACAGAAAATTAGCTGTCATTGACACTGAAACACTGAAAAGTACTAATACAACATAAATCAAAGTTATCATTCTCAAGCGTTCACTGAATCATAACCCTTTTTTGTATTCAGTATTTCTCTCGCTCTCTCTCTCTCTCTCTAGTAGTTGGGTTCAACTTCAAAGAGATTCTTAGGATACAGTGTGTACTTGATCTTCATTGATAACAGGCTCACTAGTCTTCTTGAGAGGATCAGCCCAAATATTTTTTTGCCATATGTAGATTAATTTTAGAAAGTCTACACAAAAACAATAACAACAAAAAACCCCACTGACCCAATCTGCATTTGGAGGTGGAAACAAACTTTATTTTGTTTTGTGAAAACAACTTATGAGGTCAAATCGTGGCACATTTGCTGTTACCACGGTAACCAAAAGTGTTGTGAAAAAAACTGGCAGGGACTGAAATCTTAAGGATTGCCATTTGAAGTCAAGATACCTCTGTGCAGTGGGGATGTCGTCGGCTTTAAAGATGTAAAAGAGCGTATTTTTGTGATACAGCTTAAACTGCAGCTTCTGAGCCGGCCCGTTCTTCTCCTCCCTCAGGAAAAAGCCGAGGAGGGGCTGACTCTCCAACGCTGCCACATCCTGGGGGGAGAAAATAGTAATTACCCAACGGAGAAAAAGAGTAGCAAAAGTCCACAGACTATAGTGAAAAACAACAAACCGCACAGACTGAGTACCTCGCTGGCCGCGTAGGTGTACAGAACTTTGTTCTTAATGACAAACCACAGCCTCTTCCACTGCTTCTTGTTGCCTTTTGACCTGTTTAAGTAGCCGCTCATGGAGGAGTTCTCTGTGTTGGCGGAAACCTGGAAAAACAGAGTCAAACGAGTCACTTCACATCCTTGCTACATGAAAGATGCAAAAGATTACGAAGCTGAACACGAAAAAATACTCAGCCAATTCATCCTGCGTGTGTTAATTTATGTTATTTACCTCTTTTAGTGCAGCAGGAATCTTCTTCTGTTTTCTTGTGAAGGAGAAAGCTCCAGATTTTATGGGAGAAACTGATGTTGAAGCACATCGGTCACCTGAAAGAAATCCACAGATATTCAATAAATACATCAAAACCAAGAAAACAATTCATCTGTCATGTTAAAAGGAAAGTCTGAAGGTATTTAATACTTTTATTATTGTTTAAAAAAACATAAGAAAAACAAAACAGACTCTTTGTTGGTCCATCGAAGACAAATCTTTTAAAAAAGGGCCACAAACACACATACATTGTTGTTTTGTTAGGACCCTTTTTGCCCTTGTTAGTTTGTGTATTTACTACTGAACCACGCAAAATAAAAAAAATATATATACTCAAATATGGTGGTTCTGTGGTGAGTATTTACAGCAGCAGGATGGTGTGTGTGGGACTGAAGCTAAATGAACTTTAGTTTGTGTTGACAGAAAACAAAGCTGATATTTGTTATTTGCCCCGTTTGTTAAGTTGGTGGAAAAGTGTGATTAGACCTCTGGAGAAAAGGGCCACTATTGGACAGAATTCAGTGGATTTTACAATATCAATTAAAAATCCAATCAATCAAACAAATGTATCTGAAATCCATATTTACTCACTATTCTCCTGCAGCTTGGCGAAGCAATGATCACACACGCGTGCCGGCTGGTTCTTCAAGTACTCCAGGTAGTACTTGTTAGTGGAGCACGCCTGACACACCACCTGCAGTGTCACATGTGTATGATGTTGATGATTACACGGTTAAAAAAAAAAAAAAAAGTGCTGTAGGAGAAAAGTGACGTATGCTGTATGAACCTTGCCACAGGCGCGACAGTGGTGCCTCCTCCAGGTGAGGGTGAACTCGCAGGTGCAGATCATGCACATGGTGGCCCTCAAGTCGGGGATCCAGATGGGGGCCTTGGATCCTAACGGGGCCCCGCTGTCAACAACACCCTCCGCCTGATGAGAAAGAGAGAGAGAGACGGAGGGTTCACATGGATGCATGTGAAAAAAACTGAGCATACACCCACACAGATTAAAAGTTTTACCTCCTCCTGACTTCGACTTGATATGAAGGTTATTTTCTTCTTCGTGTAATCATCTATGGCCTTGGCGATGGCCTCCAGCCACTCGTCTCTCTCTGTAGCCGAGCTGCAAGCACAAAAAAACCCATCATGACTTACAAATGTTTACGTTTCTTTGTGTTTAGCATTTTGATTTTAAAGACCTCTGAGTTCTGACCTGGCAGACAGGATGAAGGAGCGCTCAACACTTTCAATGTTCAGCTCGTTCTGATAGGCCTCCTGGCTGGGTTTACTCACCTGGAAAACATGCAATAAATCCAGAAATAAATCCAGAAATCACCACCAAAGACTGAGCACCACTGCAAATTGAGCAATTTGAGCTTAAAACTGGTGCTGTAGCCACAATGCATCAATTATTTATAATTGCTAATATTTCTTATATCAGTGACAGCAATAGGTGAGCTAGATGTGTAATGCATATTTAAAATTGGTAAAAAAATGAAAGAATAAAAAATTCAGCTAAAGCAAGAGCAAAATCTGAACAAACACCCAAAAATCTGAATAAGGGGACGCAGTAAGAATAAGAACTATGAGTAAATAAGCATGCTAAGTGAATATATGAAACAAATTGAAAGTAAAGGATTCAAATAAAAAATGTTTTTGTGTTTGCAGAGTGTCTCCCACCTTCATCCCAGCCAGAGAGAGGACACTGTTGAGCTTATACTGGGCAGACTGGACCGGAGTGGTGTACATGAGTGCATCGTTAAACTGAGGGAACGCAGAAACGATAAAACTTCAGAAACAAATACAGACTTATTTACAGAGACACAGGAAAATGTTAACATAACTACAGATTAAATTCACAAGAATTTGGGAGGAAGAGTTGGATTTAATCACAGAAAATGTTTTTTATTTATCGCTCACCAGAAAGAACATCCGCGGCTGCATGACTTTCCTGGACAGCTTCATTAGAGTGCCCTCCTTCAGAAAGACCTGAAGATATGAAGACATACAGTCTAAATGAGCTGCGTTTATAAAAAACAAAAGTAACAAAAAGTGCAGTCCAGTATTTTCAGCTCAAAAAAAAGTTTTGAGCCTGTGGAGTCTGTAGTATTTTGTGCATTTTTCTTGTTTAATGTAGATATCAATTTTCTTCAGATATCCACTTGTGCATTTTTTTATTCAGTATAAATACTTCTGAGCGGGAACTTCTGCATAAAACATTCATCTAAATAAAAACATGTCACACATCCCTTTTCTAGCACATCAAAGCTTTTCAGCTTCCTCACCTTCATCAGGGTGTTTTAATTTTGATGTTTTGATAGACCACGAAGCTCACACGTGTCTCCACTGTGCAAAATGTGTGCTTAAAAAAGTCGTAATATCTTTCTGAAACATTTGACTGTTGTGTAACTCAAGGTAAAGCTATTTAAAAAGTAGTAACATCGGTATTTGGCAGTCCTCTGATAGAATTTACACCTTTGTGAAAAGCCTGGGCTGTGAACTTTGGTACAAAAAGTTTAGTCCTGGTAACACTTCAGTGACTCACCCTGCCTGGCTGAACGATCTCATGGTGACCGTTGAGGCTGTACTGAATCTGCATCAACTTCTGAAAGTTATCCTGAAACACAGCATCAGAAAGGTGAGGAAACATAGGGGGCTAAACAGATAAATCTTTAAAGCTTTAAAGGTCTTACCCCTTGTTTCATGATATCGTTAGCATGGTTGGCCACTTCTTTCACTATGCTGAGGGCGGCTGCACGGATGGAAAAGATCAAACATTAGTGTTTGTGTAAAGGACAGATGATTCTCCAAGTACACATGTAAGAGTGAGTATTGTCCTTTTTTCTCAAACCTTGTGTGTCTTTATAATCTTCTGAGTCTTCTGGAAGGTTCTTCAGATAATCTGAAAAAAAAGCAAAGAGGTTTCAGTTTATTTTGAACAGAAAAAGGTGGGTAACCAGTTGGGTATAGCTGCAGGACAGAAAACAGCAACAAAGGAAAAAGGAGAGGTGGCAAGAAGCCACACGTTTTTATTAAAGCAACGTTTCGACCTGCGAGGCAAACATCCACGTGACCAGGAAACATGCACATGTACTGAGAAAACATGTAATGTCCTAAAGATGGGACTGTAGCTCATAAGAAGACATATAATACACATTTTCTTTATTATCATTTTTAAATAATATTAATAAAATGTATTCATTATTTCCAGGCTATGATTCCTTCAAACTATTTTGAAATTAATTTAAAGTTGCTGTTCTGAGTTTGTCCCTCAAGTCAAACAGGTTTCTGTTGCTGTGATGGTCCACTGGGTGCCAGTAGAGCACCAAAACCAGAATGACACCAGAACAGACGGACTTGACTTCAGTCCAAGTTTCATTCACATGCTGTCAATAAAAGAGTGCCATGATTCAATAAACCTTGACCTTTCCTGCGCAGAGGTTTGCAGAGCACAGCAGAAGGAGGAGTGACTGTTTGTACCTGTGAGCAGCAGCTGGTACTGAGGGATCCTCTGGACTGGTTTCAGCAGGTAGTGTTTCAGAGCCAGGCTGGCACATCTCGGACTCATCTGAGACAAAACAAACAGAGTTTTTTTCCCCACACACTGCTGCAAACCCACACAAACACACACTGAAGCTTCTAATGAACTGCTCCAGATACGGGTTCTAGCAACAATGGCTGATAGCAATGATTCAGGATAAGAGCTGCAAATTGCTGAGCTACAGTATTTTAAAATGTCTGCAGTCACTGTGAAGGGTTAATGTTTAATGTTGATTATGATGATGCGATTTTGTCTTCAATATCATCATTTATTTTCCAATTCAAGCCACAAAAAAGTTGATTTAGATGTTAAACACAAAGTAGCTGGTTGGAGCTTCATAAAAAGACCCAACAAATTATTATAACAACTACTGTAGTAAAAACTCACACACAAAGTGAAACCCTGACTGTAAGAAAACACACACACAGAAAGCAAACAAGCAAAACACACTGCCCTTTTCCTGGCTGTACCTCAAACTCTCTGACAACAGCGGCGAACGCAGTGTTTTTCCTGCACTGTTCGTCTAACAGAGCCACGTTGTTGTCGAACTGCCGGATGTAGGTGGAGTACATCTTCAGGTAAGGTCCCTTCTGGACAAAGATGTCCGACAGTCTCTGGTGATCGCTCCTGGAGCCAACCAGACAGACAAAGAAGCAGATTAACTGAGGTGAGATAACTTCCTTTAAGGTAAAATAACTTTATAATCATATTTCTTCTAGTTTTGGGTGTTCTTATAACATTTTACTCATATACACAACTGCAAACATCCAGGGAAACAGTCCAACAGAGCAGCAGTGTGAGGGCTGAAATGTCCGAGAGGTTGTAAACACACCTCCAGTTAAACACACAGTAAGTAAAACACATCTTTGAAAGAAAAAGAAATAACAGTGAACGTGACCAAACTGTCCATTAAAACTGTTAATTGCACTGTAAAGCTGCACAATGACAGCAATTACAGTAAGTCCATGTTGGAGGAAACAGCTCTGCTAACATCTGACTCACACAACGCACAGTCTGGATGACAAGTTTAGACTTCACCTTTGTTTAAACTACCTTATGAGTGGTTTAAATGAGGGGCTATCAAACTGTGAGGCGCCTCCCTGGGGGGGGCGTGGGAGAGTTGTTGAGGAGAGACGTGAGGTAAAGATACTGTGTGAGGTGAAAGGGAGAGGTGCTCTAAAAACAACAGGAAGTGAGTTATTGTAGTTTGTCCTCGTGATTCGTCCGGCTTATCAAAAAGCTCTGCAGTTGCAGCTGCAGCACATGAGCCTCGTGGAGGCCATAAGGCACTTTAAAACACTTATTGCCCTGATTTGCATCACAAATTGGACTCCTTTGAAAGTGCCATAATTCAGTCAAATCTGAACACACAGACATGAAACACCTCGTTTTAGTTTCAGCGTGAGTTTAACTTCCAGAGCATGTCATTATCTCCAACATTCATCACGAATACACGTCCATAAATATGCTTAAGAATCATAAAATTATAAACTGCAGAACTTGCCTGAGAATGATCACATTTTTAGTTTTTTTCAATATCAAAATAATCCATTGATAGTCATCTGAACATTCATGGGTACACTGTAAAGCTGCTAATAACTAATTCAAATACAGGTGAAAAAAGTGTGGCTCAAGTTGAAAAACCATCACCATCATAACTCAGAGTCCTACAAATTGGAGTACCTGAAGCATGATTATCTCAAATGAAAATAATAATGGGAGAAATAATAGGAGTGATCATTTTTTTTAATGTTGCACTATAAATATTTCTTAACTTGACTTAATTATTTACATCACTATGTAAGAGTGTGTGTGTGTGTGTGTGTTTACCAGTGTGCCACTCTGTCCTCCAGCTCCCTCAGCAGGTCTCTGTTCAGCTGGTAAAGCTGCGGCAGGTAGTACAGGATCTGGTTGAGGATGCGCTCGTCCACCACTGGCTTCCCATTCTGACGGGTTGCCGTGGCAACAGCATCCCGAAAGTCCTGAGGAGACACGAGATGATTAATTATTTTTTAATACACACACACACACACACACACACACACACACAGATGTACAGGAAGCGATGACACATGACAACATTCACTATATTACAGGAACACCTGGTTATCACTTCATAAACTGCCCCCTCCTCGTCATGTCTGCACGTATTTAACAAAACACACACACACAGAGCGCTGAGTCGGCATTCTTGACTTTGTCTGATGTGCCAACACACACATCCACCTGGAAGGAAGCAGGGAGTCCACGCAGGATCCCGATGTCCTAGTTAACAAGAGCGCGCACACACACGAACACTCACACACTTTTAGGTTAGAGTTCATTTAGCAGTAAGAATAACACGTGATGAGAGACGACACTCACGCTCAGCATCACACGTCTGTTTGTTAAAATCTAACTGGGTATAGTCTGACTTTCTTCAATAGTCACACAATTATTTATCGTCTTTATAAATTACTTTCAGCTTGTCTGCTGACACGACATCTAGCAGATTATTAATGCATCCAATACAGGCATAGACATTTTTATATTATTATTTTTATATTAAATATGTTTTGCAGATTGCCATGCAGAAGTTTCTCATCAGTTTCTAATATTAACATAAAAACATAAAACCTTCAGCAGTCGTTCAGGTAAAATGACAAACCACTGTCTTAATACTCAAAAACACACACCAACATTGGCTACAAATAAACCAGCTTCAAAAGGGACAAAAAATGTAAACACATCAGCTGAATGACTCGCCACAAATATGCACACACACACACACACACACACATACTCAGAGGATTATCTACGGCATGTGTGTGTGTGTGGAAGTCGTCTCTGGGGCCTGAGGAAGCAGCTGCTGCGCGGCCAGGCCGTCCGCCGAGAGAGAAGAATGCGATCTGACCTCTTTTCTTGGACAGAGCTCTGCGCCTCGCCCTCCCCCGTCAGCCGCAGGACGACGTTTTCTACTAACCCTGTGGTGGGTTTTCACTAAAGCCACATCTGAGGCCGCCAGACAGGTGGGCCCTTGACCCTTCGGCAGGGGCCGTCTGAACCCCCTCACCTGGGATTCCCCTCCATCCATTTCACTCTGTCCTTGACACGTACATAAACAAAGGCAGAGCTTCCCTGACAAATGTTGCGGGCCCCCAGAAGACTCAAATTTATCGATGGTATTAGAAGAAAAAAATGCTTCTGGCATTTGTTTAAAACATCAAGTTCACACAGCTGTCTAGCTCCAAATTATGACCACTCAGAACATTTTCTTACAGCAGTACGTGGAACGCAGCCCAGATTTACAAATCCTGACATTTGAAGTCACAAGACCAGCCTGGTTTTGCTCGTGTCATGTCGACAACCGGACATCATCCAGTCACATGGTCCCTGTTAGTCTTCATTCAAAACAGAGGAGCGTGACATAATACAACATTTCTTAAAAGTCTTTCAGCAGAGCGTATATTGCAGGCTCAGCTCATGGTGGTTGTGTAACACCTGATGGTAGCTGAGACAGATGTTTACGAGTATCATAGTTTGCTTTTAAGTAAAAATGTAAAATTATTGGATTGCTCAGCCTTCTGTGGGAATTTTTCAGTGCAGAAAAAGTACTTTGTTCTCATATCTTCTTGGCTTGTCTTTCATTTTCCTCAAAGTGGCAACAGAATATGACATACCTCTTCTGCTCATTTAATGTTAAATTTGCAATAAAAATAACGAAGAACAAACTTTTCAGCATTTAAACTCGCCACACAAATCAAATCATACAGCTCAGTTCAGCAGAGCCAAACCGAAGACAAGTGAGTAATCTCTCTTTTAAACTCACACACACACACACGCACACGCACACGCCTGACAGAGTTCCCCAGTAATGGGGCATGATCAAAGCGCCACCTCCCCACTTGTGGCCGTGCGCTTACCTGCCCACCGCCGCCCCCGCGAAACCAAAACCCTCCTACACAGCAATTTTAAAAGCCTCGTCTGTTAGAAAAAAAACTACATTATACAATGTGAGCAAAGACAACACCGGCCAAGACCTCATTTATTCATGCCCATCCCTGGGCAAAAAAAAAGGAGAAGCTTTGATCATCATTCAACAATCACAGTGTTGGTGAAGGAAACAAAACATACAGCGCGATTTATTATGCTGGGCACTTTTCACCCCCTGACTGCCAAAACAAGTTGTGAAAATGTTACTTTAATGCAACTCTTGAATAAATGAGATACTTACTATGTGGAGAAGCTTCAGGACGTCCACAAACCTGAAAAAAAGAGCAGAAATACATAAAATACAGCGCAGGCTCTACCTTTTAAGTGTGTTAGTAGGTGTTCCAGGTTCATTGTAAAGCCACTCACACTTTCTCAGAGCTCATGATCTCCTGGGCGATGTGCACCACCTTCTTCCTCTTCATCTCGTCCTCTTGCTGGAAGGAGGAGAAAACACAAACAGCTGAGCGACGCTACTGAAAATAAAAAGCAGCTGTCTTTACAAAAAACAAAACAAAACAAACATACAAAAAACAACCTTGCTTTGGACTCACAAGCTCGCTACAAATCACCATGATCGCTGCTCGGTGAAAACCATCGAGTTTGACCGAGCTCGCAGCCTCGCCGATGACGGCTCAATCGGGCCTGAAAGTAGAGCGCCGACCTTCCCCTTCTCCCTCTCTGTCTCTCTCTCTGTCTTTCTGATGGGGTGTGTTGTTGAATGGTAATGGGGCGGTCTCTCAATGACTTAATTTGGACAGCGGCCTTGGCCCCCCCCCCCCCCCCACCCCCATCCTCACTTGTCTGAAATGTCCCAGTGGTCCTACTGGAGCCTGTATTTGTGGCACCCCGGAGCTTTGAGGGCCATCAGACTCGGGCGCTGACAGTATCGTGAATAGGGTCACACAGGACGGCAGGAGAAGAAAAAAAACTCTCTTTCAGTCATTGAGAGAGCTATTCCTGAACCTGTAACCCTTCTGTGTTTGCTCACCAACCCTCCCACCCCCCCCACCGCTGCCCACCCCTTCAACACACACCCTCTTCTGGAAAAGCTGCGAACACACTTGGCAGCAGGACGTGGACACAATCTCCAGAGGCTGCAGAGACAGTTTAGTCACCGGTAGTGATACGACACGTCCATTGTGATCTGTGAATGCTCCGGCAAAAGCTCAGAGTAATTTTTCCATGAAAGTCACTCTGGCATTCCTCACACTTAGTAGCTTTTCTGTAGCATTTCTTACTCATCTAAAGTGGGGAATGAAGGAAATGGCGCCCGATGTGGAGTTCAAGAACACTCAAAGGGTCATAAGATAAATCTGAGAGGTCAAAACGTTTCCGCTGCAGAAAACTGTTGTTGCATTTTCTGGACATTACAATACCACTGCCTGTTGTATAATAAATGTGTATAAGTAACTGTAACTATTTTTAGTTTTACTCTATTCTAAATGAATATGTGTTTATGTCTACAGTGTTTCAGGCAGGCGAGAACTTTTGTTTCATTGTGTAACCCTGACAAAAATAAATGAACCTTGAAGATTCTTGAACAACTCTAAAAAACTATTCAACGACCTGAGAACAATCCTTTGTCCACTTAGAGGTCAAAACTCTGGCACTGTTTGAATATATTGTTGGAAATCTGCACATTAATGTATGCACATACAGAGATAACACTGCTATATAAAGGAAGTATTCAGAGCTTTCAGTTCAGTAAAGGTAACATTACCACAGTGTGAAAACATCCCTTTATCATTAACAAAAAAAAACAAAACAAAACACCAAAACTTTCAGTATGCATGAAGTGCAAAGTGTACTTACAGTAGTGCTCTTACTTTTTAAATTATTACTGATGCAGTTTAATTCTATGTACAGGTATATGTTTTGTACAGGTAGTTTAATCTATAACATATTGTGGAGTATAAAGCATAAAATAAAAATACTCAGGTTATATTTAAGTAAAGTAGTTGAGTACAGGACTTGTGTAAATGTGCTTAAATATCCTGCAAATGAATGCTGTGATCGTGGAGATCAACTTGAGGTGATTTGACTTTTGCAAACTACACTCCTGTCACTCTTTGTAAACACATCAGAAATTCATTTGAAGTAGAAAAAAGTGAATTTCAGTTCACTTTCAGTTTGGCTGTGTGTGTGTGTGTTGGGGGAGCTACCTGTCGGTCTGCCTCGTCCATGTGCTCCTTGCTGGAGGTGGAGCTGTTGTCTTCTTCATCTGAACTGTGGATTTCCTCCCCCTCAGAGTGGACGTCCTGGCTCAGCCAGCCACTGCTCACCGAGACACAGACAGAACACAGTGAACAGAACAAACAGAGACAGAGTGACGGTCAGAGGAAGATTGAACAGTACATTTAGCAAAATTTAGCCGAGCCTTAAAAGGAATGTTAAAATGTGTGAATGGGAAGCAGGGCATGGCTGGAGAATAGCCTCCTTGGATAAATAAAGATTAAGTACAGTCACGTGCAGGTTTTGTGCAACAGGGGGACTTGATAAATTAAACACACTTAATCTTTAGTCATCAGAATCATATGAGTCAGTACAAGACACAAAAGAAACTTATTCACAGGTCTCATCCACCACAAAACAATTATTACTCTGTGACAACGTCTGCAGCAACAGACATAATTTCTTTTCACTTTGAAGGTTTAAAGAAAACCCACAACACTGGTTGAGCAGAATGTAAGGCTGCTCAACAACAGACCTTTGTACAATAAGACAAAGAGTGGGAGCTTCAATAAAAACAGATCAAAAGAGTAAAAAATCCCCTAGGAAAAAAATGTCTTCATTGATGTGTGTTCTTTTTTTTCCTATCAGAGCTGAAACAATTAGACAATTAATCAAATAGTTGATGGACAGTGATGAGGTGAACTGCGATGCGTTCACTTACCATTGAAAAATCTGAAGTGTGATGCATTCACTTGCATCTAAATTGTATTTAATGATTTGATGTCAATATCAATATAATAATTGATAATGTAATATTGCCCGGTCCTAATTATTATCATTTTCTTTTATTTACATATCCTGTTGCCTACATCCACTTCTTATTTTCTGCCAGTCATCACGAAGAGATTACAGCCTGTATTCCTATCAACGCCGCTGCTGGGACCAACACAACATGCTGGCTCGGATCTACCGACAACAACCGGCGCTGTCTGCCAGGAGAGTACAAGCAGCGACATGTGTTTGTGTGTCACTAATGTTTTTATCTAGCTCTCAGCCTGTTCTGCAGAATTAGGCCGTCTGATTTCAAAGACGATGAACTGAGGTTTCAGAGGAGGAAGAATTCACACGTTTTGATTTCGTCTCTGCGGGCCTTGCTGTTTCTTGGCCTTTTCCAGCGCAGCTCTCTGCGTGGAGGCTTGTAGATGTTGTAACTCGGCGAAAAAGGGGTGATGGCTCTGAATAAACATCAGATAGGAAAGGCTGTGGGACTCCAAAAATTCTCACATTTCCTTTCACTCTCATCAGCAATAGCCCACTCTCTCCGCTTCCTTGTTTTTCTTTCGTGCCTCCCGACAGTTTCTTTTACCTAAAATCGTGATACACACTCCCTCTTCCTCAACTTCTTTCTCTATAGTGGAGCATTCCAACACACTGGGTCAGGCACAGAGCGCCACTTGTTTACAGCCCGAGGCTACTTACATAAACTTAACAGGCTCAGATGCCTGGGAAACACTACAGATTCACTCGCTCCTCTTTTCTCCTCTCTGCTAACCACTCTGCATACCAGACAGAATTAAGAAGCAGGGTACATCTTAATTGTTTAAATGGCTGATTTCACGCCGGTGTACCTCATCGTCGCCTAATGTGGCCTTGGCGGTTTGACAGAGGAACCGCGGCGTCTATCATGGGAACAGTCTGAACCTAATAACACCAACAGAGTGACTCAATAGGATTTCGATAGCATCTAAGTGAGATATGCTTGCTGAATAAAACAGTGATGAAGTGATTAATCAATTAATGAACAGTTATGTCTTTTTTGATTAATAATTGGAGACTTTTATCAAGAGAAATGCTAAATATTCTCCAGTTTTGGCTACTTAAAGCTGCAATAATCAATATTTTTATATCAATATGGACTAAATTATTATCTGTAATGTGAACAGGGTTAGCTGTGTAAGAAAATGATCACTCCACTCTGCAGTTCCCCTCAGATCACAGCGTTTTAGCTCCTTTAAGCATGTCTCCATTTTGGTTTTAAAGCTTGCAAATTTCTGGTTCAGTCTCACTGCTCTTATCGGTGCTGTTTTCAGAGGAAGTACTCTAATCAAGACAAAGTACACCACCTGCACTAAACAGTGAATAGAGAGCATTATGAACGGCATTTAGCAGGTAAAGAGACAAAAAACAGAGCTAAAAGTCAAATGAATATTTGACAAAAACACAACTCCAGATTATTGACACATTGTCGCTCCCTGTCTGCTGAATATGTAAATAAGCAACTTGTTACTAAAATGTATGCCATTACAACTTTAAAACATATAAAATGTAGCTGTTTTTCTCCATTTTGTAATAGCACTGTAAACATGGTGGAAAAAAATATGAATATTTTATTATATTTCTATAAACTGCAGTAAACAGCTACACTATGGTTTGAGCCAAGAAACAACTGGATCTACAACACCATTAAACAGCGAGTTAGAAACCTGTTTGTAGCTGGAGGGGGTTTCGTTGATCTTCCAATAATATCTTGAATAAGATACTGTCATTTTGCATTTATACATGTCCTGTTTAATGCACTTTAGAGTGAATCTATAGCTTAAATATTTTTCCTCATAATGAAAGCTTCACTCTTTACATGGCGCTCTGCAGATTGCTGCTTTTCCAGAGGTGTGATGTAAAACAATAAGCTATGTATTTACTCATTCGCTGTGATGAGAACAAAGCTCGCTTCAGATCTTCTCACAGACACACAGAGGAGAGAAAAATGGAGTGATGAGGTTAGGAAGAGGCTAAGCACAGTGCGAGGGCGTGTAGGCTGAGGAGGAGGAGGCTGGTGGTTGCTGGAGGTTTATTTTCCCTGTTCTAGAGAGCCGTGTGGCGTTTCTGCGATTCTCAGACATTTCCTGCCCTGGCCACTGAAAATAACCCACAGGAAAACAGGCCGACCTGCTGCACATCAATGCTCTATTCAAACTCAGTGCCACTGGCTCAAAGGCTGACTCTCACACTCACTGTAAATACAAACCGCTAATGTCACCTGTGCAACCTGTCGCACACTGCGGTTCCCACACTGAAGCTACGGGTCACCTGAAATTACAAGGCAGCAAGACGGGTTAAGTGTTGTGCAGCAGGTCTGAGCCTCGGGCCTACATCAACTTTCAAGCTCTTTTTCCCGCAGTCACACACAGCCATTGTCTCTTTTTCTTGAACTTAACTGGGAAATTTCACTAACAGAGGCTGTTAATGAGACACACCTCCAGTCTTTTCCATTACACAGAGATTATTCGAAGATGGCAAATCGTCTTTCATTATGGCACCTGTTAATGCTTGATTGACTCAGCAAGAAGAAAAAAGTGTCAATACAAGATTTTAAAAATTGATTAACAGGTTAATAGTTATTTAGGAATGAAAAATGCCAAGCATCTGCAGTTTCCTGATTCTTATATAAGACAGTGTGCTTCTTTCTGTGTTTCATCTTGTTCTAAAATAAAAATCCCTGTAAATGAAATATTTTGGTTGTTTGGGACCAAAAGAAAGACATTTCATAGACTTTATAATTAATTTAGAAGTCATGAAAATAAATGAAAGATGAGGAGCAATTGTGGGCCAGAGGTTAACTCAGCGTCACAGGCTTGAATCCAAATAGCGACCTCTGTTGTTCCCCAACTCCTCCCTAAATTCTTTTCATCTCTCCAATAAGACAGTAAATACATCAAGAAAGAAAAAGGCAAACATTAGTTCATAATAATGATGATAATACAAGTTTGCAATCCCCCTTGCAAAATACCATACCTCTCGTACTCGTGGT
This sequence comes from Amniataba percoides, assembly GCA_037176925.1. Taxonomy (NCBI): domain Eukaryota; kingdom Metazoa; phylum Chordata; class Actinopteri; order Centrarchiformes; family Terapontidae; genus Amniataba; species Amniataba percoides. Next base: position 4,242,938 of record JBAJHX010000002.1, on the reverse strand, counting down.
CCTGGTATCTGTGATATGGATCCTGCACTTCGTAGATGTCTGAATCGGCTGCATCGGGATCGTGTGGCCAGCCCAGCCTCGCACTGTGAAACGGCAGGTTCATGTACTCGGGGATCTCCTCGTATAGAGGAACATTCTCATACTCCACTGATCCCTCGCCACCTTCTCCGCAAATATCGGCCTCCCCAATGCAGCTCTTGGGCCGCTCCAGGCTTTTATCCCCCCGGTTCGACTCCACACTGGTGCAGTCCAGGGACTGGCCTCCTTTGGCCAGCAACTTTGGCAGCATCTTGACAGACAGCCTGAGCTCCAGCAGCTTCCGGAAAGAGAGGCTCCTCTTGTGAGAGTCGGCCCGGGTCGCCAGGTCAGCCGCGGAGAAGGACTGCGCCCTCTGTTTGCCCCCTAACGTTGGGGCTCGGCCCTTTGGCGGCACACTGCTCCTGGTGGGCATCTGCCGGCTGAAGAAGGTCACGCACGGTCGGGTGAAGCGCCAGGCTGTTTTCTCCTGAGGAGGTGCAGGCAGCTCCCTCATGGGGGTGTTAGCATGCGGTGGAGCAGGAGGGCAGATGGAGGGTGGAGGAGGTGCTGGCAAGCTGTGTCTCTGAGGTTTTCTTGGTGGCGCCCTCGGCGACTGCTGATCCTCAGTGGAAAAGGCTTTCCTCGCGTTAGCCAAAGGAGGGTGACAGCCGAGTTTGATCTGCTTGGGGAGGCTGTGAGTGATCGGGTAGCGTGCAAAGTCACCGTACCCGTCCTCTTCATCCTCCTCCACCCGGTGCTCCTCACCCTCTTTGTGGCACACTGAGTCATGTTGTGAGAGCAGGTCCAAGGAGTGGGAGGTGTTTTTGTTAAGAGAGGGGGGCATGTGGGCCGTTCTGTGAAGGCGAGGGGAGAGGGAGGTCTGTCGAGGTGGGGGGACTGGTGCGTTGGTTTCATCATCTTCATATCCTTCAGGGTCTTTCTGTGGTAAAGTGTCATCGCGTGCGTCCTGTTTGAGCTCTTCTGAACTGAGAGACAGACCAGCTAGACTCAGTTTCACCTGGGCTTCTTGTGTCTCGAGACACTGTTTTTGTTCCTCTGCCACTGGATCCTGGGCACTGCCCTCCACGCAGTCCTGCCTCACCAGGGCTGGCTTTTTAAGTTTGCGTGGCTGAGGGACCGGAAGAGGCTTACTAGGGGCAGCAGGGACCTGCAGATCAGGGTGTAACCTGGTAGGAGATGCTGAGCCGATAGTCTCACTGTAATCTACCTGATAGGATTCTGCAGAAAATTCATGAGGACTGATGCTGCCTGCAACATCACAGGCTGAGTCTGTTGAATCTGTGTTTTGGGCCTCAGTCTGTACATCCGCTTTTGAAACATCAGGCTCAGCAGTACTTTCCTGATGTTTTACAGTCTCTGAAGCTTTCCCCCTCTGCTCCTCCGTCCTCTGTGCCTCTTTGCTTTCCAATACCCTCTCCCGGTGTCTCTGTCTTTGAGGTTTATCTCTGGGCTTTTTGCTCACCCCTCCACCATCAACTTTCTCAACAACTCCTCCCTCTTCCCGGTGCTCTGCTTTCTCTTGTGGCCTCGTCTCTGCGAATCCCTCTGTAGAAATCCCATTCGGCAACAGCTCTTTGTGCAAATCGCTCCCAATCTCCGCTGTACTTCCATTTTCCAGATGCTGGCACTGGGAACCGTCCTCGAGCCCACAGGAGCAGGTGGGAATGATGTAATCCGATTGACGATTGTTAGTCTCTGATAAAATCCCATTTTTGGAGTTGAGAAGAGAGAAGTTGTCCCCTAAAGCCTCCTGCTGTTCCTGAGATGGGACAATGGGTTCACTGGGTTTGGGTGGCGGGGGTGAAACAGGGGGAGACGATTTGGGAATGCACGGTTTGGGCGCAACAGCCGGCTTTGTCCTCTTGAGAGTAGCAGGGGAAGGTTGGGAGATGATCGACGGCTGAGAGAGGAGACCTGGTTTGGGGGCGATGGGCGGGGGAGAGGGTTTGGTGGTGGAAGGGAGTTTAGGTTTGGGAGCTAACGGAGGCTTCTTCACACCTGCAGGTACAGAAGAGGGAGGAGATTAACAGAAACGTCAAAGAACATTTACTCCCTCCAAATGAATCATACAACTCCGGCAAAAGCTTGCTTCATCCACACCTCCTCCAAAATCAGCACAGACAGCTGCGAGCTGTGGTTAAGTCTGGGGTCAAAAGGGCAATCTGAGGGTCAGAGGGGACGAACTGAGGGTGGATGGGGTGATGGAGGGATTAAAATAAGGATTGCTCTCTCTAACAAAAAGATGAAACTCTACCTTTTTTGATATCTTATAGATTCATTGTTTGAATGTGAGTACTGAAAGTCTCACTTGTGGCAGTAAATGTAAAATAAAACTGGATAATTTAGTTTAGAGTCACAATTGAATTCTGCTCTTGTAAGAGTGTGGCATGTCTTCAGTTCAGGTCTAAATTAAATTGTACAAACTACACCAGCAGCAACCAAAGTCACAAATATAATAAGCATATTTTCTGGATCCCTCCCCCCACATGTAACCATAAATAAATACTACTACTTGAGGTTGATGAGACAAACAGAATCTCACTGGGTTTACAGCGGTTAAAATGAAGTTTTTAAATAAAAAAAACTGTGCCTCTACACTAATAAAAAGCTGTGAATTGTGATTGTAGGCCCTATTTTCCGCTCTACTGGCCGACACCACGAGAAGTGGAGTCATCGAGCGGATGTTTCCGAAAAGGCCAAGGACCAAAAAACCGCTTTGCCCCTGATGCACGCTGCTCTGCCTCTGCAGACAGAGCCCCGCACCGAACTCGGTTTAAAAAAACAATAATATAAAGTAAATCTGTGTCAAAACAAAAACAGCCACGTTATGCAAAGGTAATTGACGCTTTTATTACTCACTGCGAGCTACTATTCAATTCGGCAAACATATTATGTTAGAAAGTCCAACATAAGTTGTTCACCCAAAATTATATCAAAATTCACCATGGATGGCGGTGATGAGCACGAACAATCAATCCAAAACTTTACCCAGATGTTTCTTGGTCGTTTACTTATAAGCCGAATTTGCCATAACATGCTAAAGATGTAATTAGACTTCATGAACAATGTCCTCGAAGATGTTTACAGGGAAACAAGCGAATAAACCTTAAACTACAAGATTTTTAAACGGAGTTTCGCCTAATGTTTTCGCTGTAAAGGGCAACTGAAATCGCTCATGTAGTGGAAGAAACAATACTAAAAAAACACAATGGCACACTTTCAATCTGGTGACACGAATCCACTCAATGCTACAATCAAAGTTTATTTACTGTTTTATATCACATGCTAGCGCTGCAGCTGCATTATGGACTTGTTGCATCAACAGCAGGACAGATGTTTTAAGACAAAGGATTTAACCCCCTCCAGCTGCAACAGTAGCTGTAATATCAAAAGAAGAGGCACATTTAGGATTGTGAGCTATGATGGCGTTTTTAGAAAGCACACAAAATGAAGCTCGTCATCTTTTATATCTTCTTTTGAAAGCTGTTATTAAGAAAAACTGTAATTAAGTGCGGCTGAGTAAAAATAGAGTCCTGCAACTGTCCGTTATAGTATTTAAATTGCGTTTTTTCAACAAAAAACTCAGAGAGTATTTGTGTTTCGTTTCAGGTGACCACAATTAGGTTTTTTTAAGTTAAGCTAGCCTCCACAAGAAACAAACAAACCTGCGCTCATGACTCCCGACTTGCTCCTTTCTCCATGAGTGAATTTACTTTCAATGGAACTGCGAGAAAATCCGCGTTTTTCCCTCCGTCGACACCATTGTCACTTTGAGAGCTGCTCCCGTGAGAAAACGCTCAGATGCATCGCTGTCGCCCCCTTATCTCTCCAGCGGATTCACGGATAAACTCTTTACGCCTCTTACTTTTTCCATTTTTCTCCCAAAAACTTTTTCAGCCACGGTGCTTTTTCCCAACGGCGTCAAGTGCGAGAGGACACAGCTGCCCACTTCCGCTTTTAGAAGTTAAAAATAAAAAACATATCTAAAAATATTTGATTAAGTTGCTGTAACATCACGTAAAAACACATAAGCGAGCACAAACATTCATTTAAATGTATATTAACAGTAAAATGAAATTGTTTTGCAACTGTTTTACTCCATTTTAAAAACAAAGACGAGGTCATTAAGAAAAACTATATTTTATTTTGAAATAAATTTCCGGTAATTCACTAACTATTTCCGCTAACTTCACACGTCCCCCTTCCTCGCTCTTCCCAACGGTTGAGCCGCTACTCTCTCGCGACCACTCGGGGCGCTCTGACTGGCTGACGCGGTCTCGAAGTGAGCGGCGGTTGAAGAGTTGCATCGTGGGAGTTGTAGTTCGTCACGTTAGCGAGCGGCTAGCGAGCGTCAACTTCCCTACGGCAGCTCCTGACTTTCTGTCGCCTCCGAGTCCAGAATGCGAGACGGGCTGCAGTTAGATGGCGGAGAGCAATGACTGAGGAGTTTGATGAAGATGTGGTCTTTGAGGTTTGTGTTTCTTTTTTTTTAAATTAATTAATTTTTTTCTTCTCATATCGAAACTTGTATGCTTTGTCATGCCTCGCGAGCTCTGGAGGTGCAGACGTTGGGCAGCTAGCTAGCTAGCTAACAGACGCGCTAGCTTCACGCAAGCTGTTGCCACGCGTCGACAAACCAAAACAAACCAAATCCACATATTTGGCCGGCTGCTGAAAGGAGCTTTGGTGGTCATGAGAGGGGCTGAGCGGGGATAGTCGGCGTCGTTGCCGGTGTTTCATCACCGGTGCTTAGCTGGAGGTGGGGCGGGGATGACCAGACCCAATGCGTCGCTTCTGGAGAAAAAAAAAAAATAATAATAATAAAAGCCTTCGCACTCACACACACACGCTCAGACAGTCTGCTGCATCTGGATGGTGACAATATGAGCTACGTCTTGGTGTGACAATGCATGTGAGTAGCTTTTTTTAAAAATATAATTGGCATGCTTTGTGATAGTAGGTGTGTGGAAATGCTCCTGTGTAGCCAAAGCACACAGAGATGCAGATAGATGTTTTATAAGATACAGAGGGTGGGATTTATGTATTCAGACGGAATGCTTTCCTTTTTCTCTGCTTATTTCATGGCTGATTTTGCTCCAGAGCTTTCTTTGTTCATGATGTGAGGCAGCATCGCCTGTGTTTATTCCTTTTGTGCTTACACGATGAAGTCAGTTTTTGTGTACACAGCCCAGTATCACAGATCATGTGCATTTACTGTCGATGCAGCATGCAACACCTTGTGTCCGTAGACCCTTGACTCATATCGGATGAGGGAAAAACCTCCCCATCCCCCAAAAAAGCATTTTTAACAGGGAAGAAAATATGGAAGACACCGTCAAAAGGAGTAGCAGATGAAGGATCATTTCCACTATGGACAAGGAGATAGATAGATGTGCAATAGATGCGGAATAAAAAGACAACAAAATCACAGAGTCTAAGAGACTGGTGACAGAAATGTAGATTGCAGGGGAAGAGAATTGATCCAGGAGAACAATAGGTAGCACTACTTCAACACCACTTCCTTTTCATCAAACAAACACGCTTTTTATTGACTTAATCGTTCAAATTATTACCATAGTTAACATGATCATGTATTTGCTCGTATGCCATTTTTATTTATTTCTGTTGCATTATTAAATGGGCAAACAGTCACACATTTCACTATGATTACACCCCATGGGATTATCAGTGACAAATAAAACTTGAACTTGAGGCAAACGCAGTGCTCACACAGGTAGTCATATGATAACGTGCAAACTGAAGAGAGAATTTATTGAGGGGGTCCGTGATACAGAGGCAGGTTTGGATGAAACACTTACAGCCTGGAGAGAAAGAGAGAAGTCCAGAGTGGCTCATGGTCCAGCAAAGAGAAGCCAACATGAGGACTTGTGTTTACATTACGCTCACACAGGAGAGGAGAATCAAGGGGATTCTTGGGTGGATGGAGAAGCTCAAGAGGCATCAGTATGAGTGATTTACAGATCAACATGTGGGGGCTTTGCAGCATTTGATGCAGAAGCTGTGCTGGAGGAGAGTTGAAGGGTGGAGCCTCAACTTCATATGATGAATCCTGAGGGAAAATAGGGCCCGGTGAATCAGTGACACTCAAATTTGCACTGAGAGAAAATAGGGCGAAGTCAGGTTGAGTGTTGGCTCTATCCAGAGCAGAGCGATGGCACTATTTTATCTGTCGCTCCCTCTCCTCTTCTTCTCATCTGTCATTCCTCAACTGCAACTCCATCTGTCTTTATCTCTCTCCACAGAACTCCCCTCTTTTCCAATACCTGCACGATTTAGGACACACAGACTTTGAGGCATGTCCAACGGCATCACAGGAGGAGGAATGTGGTGGACAAGAGGGAGACCTCATCTCTCCCGAAGAAGACCCACAAAATACTTCAGTGAGTTCCTCCCATTCATGACACACACATTACATATGTCCATCCTCTCCTGAAAAAAACAATTTCCTGTCTTTAACTGATCAACTAGTTGCCACATCAGTGTTTTTCATCTTTATTGTCCTGCAGCCTTTGTGTGTGTGCGTGTGTGTGTTTGTGTTTGATTTATGCAATCAGACGGAAAGTAATTAAACTATCGACTCCAAACAGTGTCACATATTGGCACACAACCACCCGCAGAGCGTTATGTGAACTACTCTGAGTGTTAGCTTCAGTCAGACGAGACATGGCGACCGGGGGTTCCAATTCACAGGCGCAGGTATTTAGCATTGCATGTTTTATTACTCTATAATCACACGCACCAGGTTCCTCTTTAGAAAAAAAACCCTTCTCTTGTTCTCTTTTTAGAGGAGATATTTGCTGAAATGAGATTCCTCGGCTCACTCTCTCTGACGTTATTCTTGCCTCCCTGAGCATCGTCTTACAGCTTGCTCGTACCAGCAAGCCTATTTTTTATTGGATCTGTTTGCAACTTCAACTCTGCAATCAAAGGAACTCATGAACTTTGAATAACCCTCCCATGAATGGAAGCGAAGATGACTGTCGTTTGAGTCGATTTGTTATTCATACATACGAGTAATGCGTCCCGGGAAGCTCAGGATCACGTGACAAGGCCTCCCTTTTTTCCCCCCTCCTCTTGCGACGGGAAACAGCGTTGTGTTTGCTTTCGTTTGGGAACTTTCCGTACGTGTCACGCTTCCTCTCCGGTGCGCTGTTGTTCTAAGGAGTTAAGGAGGATGAGTGATTCAGATGAGGCAGGAAAGCTTTCGGTCGTCCCTCAGTAGCCAGTTTCCTGCAGCTGAGATAAACCTGGAGCCAAGACACGACAACTCGTTCATGCACACAGACCACGTTTCCTCTTTCTCCATGTTAATAGTAAAAGACCAAATTATCTTATTAATCACAGTTCATGTGCTATGTAACATGTTTGAATATCTTTAATCTGACATTTTATATATAGATTAACTTGTATGTTAATGCTGGAGGTATTTCTGAAACTTAATGAGGCAGAATAGGCCAAAACCTGCACAAGTAGGATGGTAATCTAAAAGGCTGCTGTTTCAAGTGCTCAGATTGATGTCCACAAATGTGATTAGTGATGGTGAGTTAATCGCACTTTTCCCTCCTTCAACAATTACCCTTTTGTGACCAATATGGGACTTTTATTATTCAGGAGCGTTTGTATATAATGAAAACTGAATAAATGAAACTGAACTAAAAGGTATGTGTCTCTGAAAGACTTATTGTTTTATTGGATTTAAATTGGGACATGAAATATTATCTGCTGTAACTTAATATTGAAGTATTATTATACCAATATCTGGTTTAGCTGTTTCTTTATTTGCGTAAGGAAATAAAGCAGATCCTAACTGTACTTTGGAGAATTAACCAGCGTGGGGCTGCAATTAACGATAAGTTTCATTTTCTCTTGCTTAATTGTTCGATTGTTCTATTAAACATCTGAAATTTGGTTCACAAACTGGTTCTCTGTACCCATGTTTTTATGTGTACATACATACCACTTTAAGGGCTTATTGATTTAACAAACAACAGAATTGCGACGCGCCCAGTCTTTACATGGTTTTGTTTTATTTAACTGTTCAGTTGACAGTGATGAAAAACAGAAAATCACCAAACTCACTTTACACACACATTGCAGCACACATGGTTTTATGTGACAGCAAATCAGTCGAGAGTCTTGAAACTTGCTCCCTATGTGACACCAGGAAAATGCTCACAAGCAAGAACTCACTGTCCCAGGATGATTTATACAGCAGTGAGACATACTGTGAGTTAATCTGTACATGGTTTACATCATCTCTGTCGTAGCGCCGGGTGGGATTAGCCGCTTGATACTGAAGACTGAACAGAGTCGAGGCTTACTTTGGTGACCATTGCTGTGCGAATGCACAGTCCTGAAGCTCAGTCTCCAATCGGTAATCAATACTACAACAGCCCTTTGACTAATAACACTTGTGCTTTACCCCCCTCCTCCCCCAGAAAAGGGTCAACTTGCAGGCTGCCCAATTTGAATCAATAACTCCGTGCAAACTGGGACACACATAAACACATCACAGGATGTTATGATGCTGATTTCCACAGGATCCTCACTTTTTAAATGTTTTAATTTTAACATTAACAGAAAGAGAACAGACGTGTGTCATTGTTAAAGTCCAGCCTTCAAGATACAAACCTCCTTTCAAAACCAGTTCCATTTTTAAACGACGCATTTCACGGATTAGCAGATTAGCAAACAGTAGATCCTATTCATGATTAGGCATTACACAGTTAGGGATTTCTCTCTAGACTCTTAGCAAGAAAAACCTGCAACATTTTGTACAGTCTGAGATCCATTATTACATTATACTATGAGCCACCATATCATTCTGGTTGTGATCAGATGTCTCGGACTGTTTACAGAAGGAATCCACGGTGCTGGGAATGCAGAGGCTTGTGCAAGAAATAAAACAAGTGTGTCTTTCTGTGTGGTGTCTCCAGTGAAAAACGTACCAACTTGTTTCTTTTTCTGGAACCGCAAGAGTTGTGTCCGCTGGCCTTGTATTTTGAAAGGATAAAAGTTTGAGTTTTATTGAAGCCGAATGTGCTGTATCATTCACTTATAGCAACAAAGTGAAAATTCAACAAACGGAGGCAGAGGTTTTGTGGGTTTTGTGCCACAGCAGAGCTATATAAGGGGTTTTACAAACACACATTGCATTTATTGTCTTTGCCTGAAAGAGTTTGTCTCCCAGGATACTCCTCTGGACTGTGAGTGTGTATGTCTGTTAGTGCACACGGTTGGTTGTTGTGAGTCCAGAAGAAGCACGCCAAAATTAATGAAAGACTTGCACGTTAATCATCTGGTGTTTTAACCTGGAATATATTTGTGATTCACTGGGGCTGCGTAAGGGCATAAAATAACAGAAAGCCCTGCATAAAACAGGAATGGAGCCTTTGCTTATGTGACTGATTTATAACTTTTGTTTGTGATTTTCAGGGAGGACGCTTATGGAGACTGGCTGAAGCCTTGTGGAGATGGAGTCCAATTCACCAGGCGGCTGCGTCTCGCAAGCTGGGGCAACAGCTGGTAGGTAGAATTGGAAACAGAAAAGGCTGCTGGCATTGAAACCAGCAGCTCCGCTCTTGTTTTATTTTCAAAGGGATCTGTGCCTTTTTTTTCCTTTTCTTTTTCAAGCACCTCTTTTCACCTGTTTCTGTTTTTCTTGTAGGACGGTGTGTTCGGCCAGTACTCGGTGAGGTGCATTCTGGACCAGGATGTGCTGCTGCAGGAGGATGTGGAGCTGATTGAGCTGCTGGACCCGAGTCTGCTCACCCTCGGCTCGTCGCCCCCCGGCTCACCCAGCCGAGCGAGCGCCCTGCCCAGACCTGGCCTCATAGCCAAGCCCTCCCTATGGTACAACACTAGCAAAGAAACACAGACAGATGTATGCTGGATGGACGGTATAATTAGCTCATCAGAAAATATAACATATTCCAATATAACAGAAACTAAAACAACAGAGTGACATCATAAGCCTATGGATTATCTCCTTTGGATTGGGGATTATTGCAGAAAACGAGTTCCCTCATACCTCCTCTGTAGCCATAGAAGAGGTTATATGTCTGTTGCCGTGTAAATTCACTTTTACATATGTAACTAACATCCCTGTCAAGATCTAATTGTCAAATGAACGCTTCATGTTTGCACTCATTCAAATGTCCCCCTCACTCAGGGACATGGCGGGGCTGGTCGGACTGGCCGCAGTGCTGCTGGGTCTCTGCTCGGCATCTGAGGGCCTGTGGTCGCTGGCAGCAGCCCCGTGGGGCCTCGCACTGCTGGGCTGGGTGGGCCTGAGGGGGATCACGCTGTGGAGGCAGGGCCGCATGCAGAGGGCCGTCCACACTCGGGCCACACAGCTCCAGACTCTGGTCCATAACAGCAAGACTCTGACGGGGCTGTCTCGTAAAGCCCTGCGCCTGGTACAGGAGACGGAGGTCATCTCTAGAGGCTTCACCCTGTAAGTGTGCTCGTTTTATGTCCACCTTTGTACGTGTCACCCAATCACAAGTTAATCTGCATTTACTTTCATCTCTCAAATTGCTTGATTCAAACCTTCTCAGTTAATTCACTTCCTACTTAGCAGTGTATTATTTATCTTAGCTCCGAAGGTACTGTAGTGTGTCTAATAGTGTTTTATTATTTATGTTAGCTCTTATATTTAGATCACTGTTTTTTGTGTATAACACTGTTCTATTTAATCTAATTCTATACTTCAATTGCCATGAAGTTACAGGAACAGTTAGACATTTTGGGAAGTATGCGCATTAGCTTTCTTGTTGAGAGTTGGATTAGAAGATCGATACCACTTTCTTATCTGTACGGTAAGAAAAAGCTTAGCTTAGCATAAAGACTGGAAACAGTTAAATAGTTAGCCTGACTCTGTCCAAGGATAACATAATCCTCCTACCAGCACTTTATTTTTACACTAATTTTTGCATACATTAAACAAATGAGATATAAGTTAGTAGGTGCTAGTAGGATTGTGTTGCTACTAGCTGTTTCACTTTGCGTCCTGTCTTTGTGATAGGTTATGCTGGTTTCAATCTTGTCGTGTAATTCTCCTTAATAAGCTAATTTCCCAAAGTGTCGGACTGTTCCTCCAGTATAGCATGTCTATTGTCTTGTTCGTCACCACTGCGTCATGTTTTTAACACTCCTGTGTAGTGTTCATGTCTGCATTGTCTCCGTTTGCTGGTTTCGTCTCGTGTGTCGTCTTTAGTGTCGTTCAGTGTTGTGTGTGCCCCCCTGCCTCTTTGGGACGTCTCCACAGTTGTATCACATTTCACTTGTCAAGTTTGCTCGACAGGGTGAGTGCGGCCAGCTCCTTTAGCAGGGCAGGGCCGGGTGCGATGCCTCGAGGCCAGCAGCTGATCGGACTGAGGAAGGCCCTGTACCGGGCGCTCCGCACGGCCTTCAGAGCCTCGCGTAGAGCCACCTGTCACATGCTCAAGGCATATCCTTTACCGGAGAGAAAGGCTTATTACTCAGATAGGTGTGTTTTCATGCTGGTTTGGCCCTTTTCATTACAACAATGCAGGTAACCAGCCTGGATTTTTGTTATTAGTGAAAAGCAGACTGCGTAAATACAAAGACTTTTTGTTGTCAGATGCATGAGACAAATAGTTCTTTCCTCTTCACTATTATTAGTCAGGTCACTGAAAAAGATTCTGAATTTTAATAACTCCTGTAAATGTTCAGATGTGGGACTCCACTCTGCTCAAAAAGAAGTCATACTGTCATGCTGCATCCTCTTGCGTGTCCAGAGGTTTGTAGTAGTGTAACATGCCCAAAGACACTCTCCCATTAAAAAAGGAGACAAGTTGACTGATGCCAGGAAATCCCTCCTGGCACAGCATGACAAAGGCACCTGATCTGCATTTGTTTTTTTTCTACTCATCTATTGAGGTTTTCCCTTTTATGTGTCCCCCGTCTGTAGATCTGGAGTGTGGAGGGTAATTATCTTGAGGGAAAATGTCATTAGATTTTTTTTTTTCTTTTGAGGTTAACCTCTGTTTCTAAGCAAGAGGAAATCATTTTTGTGGTGAGACTGGAAGTATAATCATGCATTTGGCATTAAATGAAAGGTCCTTTATTTATTTATACTCATGAATTTATTAAACCAAAACAGGTGCACACATCATTTTCACAGAAGTGTAATGTGTCCTTAACCCCTTCTAACGTTCCCTCTGAACTCCGAAATCGATAATGTGACCAACTACGTGTCTGCAGTTCCTCTGAAGGAGCTGGGGCTCGGCCTGGGCATCGAGCACCTGGGCGACGAGCAGGCTCAAGAGCTGACTGATGACTACAGCCTGCCTGCCCTGAAGGTAAGAACTGAGGGTAACCAGTGACTACTGGTAATGGGTAATGCATACCAGTAGAGGAGTGGAAAGAGAAGAAGAGGTAAAGCAGAGAAATAAACCTCATAGAGGTTCAGTTAAATTTGCAGAGAGTTTAAGACAGCACCACTCCAGGACATAACTTCTCATAAAGAAGTTATGAACTTTTGTTAGCACTGGACGCCAGCCATTCTTTATGTTAAGCTACATAAAGCAGCTGCTGGCGGTAGTTTACCATACAGACGTAAGAGCTCTAATTCCAGATAGAGAAGCAGTCTAATCTTATTCCACTTTTTCAGAATGATACTGGTATTATATTGATGGTTTTGTGTTGTCTTCCTGCAGATGCTGTTCCAGCTGTGGGTGGGACAGAGCTCTGAATGTTTCCGTCGTATGGCCCTTCTCCTGTCACCCCGAAGGATAGAGGAGCCAGAAGAGGAAGGGCCCAAAGGAGACACCTCCTCTTTTCCCCCTCCTCCCCTGTTGCACCGGTCCATCGCCGCGGTGACCGAGCCCCTCCACCACGCTCTGGCCAGCTGCCTCTGCGAAGTGCAGCGCAGCTACGACTTCCACCGACACTTCGAGACCCAGCTGAGGACGACGACGAGCTCCGACAGGACGGGGAGAGCCAGGGAGAAGTGTCGGGAGCTCAACACCCTGCACACCTCCATCCGAAGCCTCCAGCTGCACCTCAAGGCCCTGCTCAGCGAGTGAGACACAAAAAACACACAATCCTGACTACCCTCATTCTACACTTTCCATAAGCTGAGATGAGACTTTAATGACCAGTGTGTGGAAACTGGGTCATTCCACCGGCGCAAGAGTGATAGTACACAGTAAAAACAAATAAATAAGGGGATAGAAAGAGAGCTTGCAGGAACGTTCTAGAAATATCTGAAAAGTAAGAAATGTGGTTTATTTTTAACATTGTACTAGAATATTTACAGTGTACGTTACACCACAAACACGAAATCTATGCAATATGAAATTAGTGAATATATGGGAAAAGCCTGAGTAGACATTTTTAGGTCAAATAAGAAATATTATCAAATTGAATATATTTATAATGCAGGTTAGAATTTGTGTAACACATGAATTTTCAAACTTCATAGTGAATGTAGAGAAATATTTTGTACTTTTTAATTAATTAGGTTATCAGTAAATTCAGGTCATCCTTCACTGATCTCCCTCATTAAATTCACAGCGCTGACAAAGCAGCTGATAAAGATTATAAGAAGCAGATCAGTTGGAGGAGGATTTGTAAATTCTGAGGATTAGAAATAGATCATTGAAAACAGAAAAACCATAATCTAAAAGTCAGCTGCTTAAAATTTGACATGTCAACATTCCTCCCCCTCCTCTGTTTTTGATTTTGTCAGGATGATCATCCTGGAGGATGACCTGGAGAAACTGATGGTGTCCAAAGAACCGACGGAGTTGACATTTGAGGGCTACCAGGACCTCAGTGACCGGCTCCACCAGCTGCAGCCCCACATGCAGGCCAGTACCGGCTGCTGGGAGGACACCATCAACCAGGTGGAGCGCATGCTGAGACGGGTCAATGCCTGTCCAGGTGAGCTTAATAGCGTTCATTTTACTAACAAGAAAAACAAGTGAAATTGTTTGACATTTTGGGAAATAAACTTGTCACACTTTGTCTGTTCATTAAATCTGAAACTATAGCCAACAGCTGGTTAGCTTAGCTTAGCACAAAGACTGAAAACAGAGGGAAACAGGTAGCATGGCTCTCTCCAGAAGTGACAAGTAACAGTACCAGTCACAACTTCTGTTTTTTTTTTTTGTTGTTGTTGTTTTTTGTTGTTTTTTTTGTACACAATAAATAAAAAAGAACGGATTCATCAGTGAGCGGTACACTAAGTGACTGCAACTTCAAATTCAATCATCACATTTCCCAAAATGTTGAGCTGATCCTTTAGAAGTCCATATTTGCTGTAAAACCTGAACTGTGTTGCTGTTTTCTTCAGATTGGGACCTACAATAGAGATCCATGTAAGCTCAGCACGTTAACTTTTTCCACACATAAGATATATACAAGTGACACCCCCTTTGGTAGTGTATTGGTTTCCACATTTAGACTGAGCCTATTTTTAGCACAGACCTCTTCCTTCCTTTACCATAATGGTACGAGGATAGTCACGGAGGTAGCTCCTCCACAATGTAGCACAAGAAACAAACAGAGCAGCAAGAGCTGAGCACCGAGCTGTTGAGGTCACCTGCTGTTGAAGTAACGCCCACACCTTCTGCACAGGTAATGTTGAAGGTCTGGAGCAGTGTGGCCCCCCTGTACCTGAGATTCCTGCTCCTCCCCCATCATACCCGTTAATCCTGGACAGAGACCCTGTGCCAGAAGAGCTGGTGAGATGAAATATCCACCTTCTTCCTAAATTATTTACCAAACCACAGTCGAGGTTTCTATAACGTCTCTAACCCATTTTCTAACATGCCTCCCTCTTGTCAATCCCTCCTGCTGCCTCATGTGATCCAGGAGTGGGAGGCCTATGTATCCGACTCAGACTCTGACGGTGAAGGTAGAGGATCCTGGTCTGACATGTTGTCACCGGAGGAACGGGAGCGGCAGCGCCGGGAGAGGGAGGAGTCCCGTCGCGTCCTGTCGGAGCTCAAAGCTGTGCTGGGCTTCCGTGCTTCAGAGGGCGAGAGGATGAAGAGGAAGCAGCTGCTCTTCAATGACCAAGGTCTGCGCTGACCCGCGTCATCTGTGATAATAATAAGATAGGGACATTAGAGCTTGACTGGTGCGGGTTTTCTGGTGTTATTAACAACCGAAACATATGAAATAACATTTGAAACAGTAATCTCTCTGTTTTTCTAAATGTCTCATCTGAATTTATAACCATACAAATTAGCATAATGTTGTGGTTATTTTGACTTTGACTTTTGATACATTAATTGAAATTAAATCACATTAAAATCAGTTCATTTTGGGAATGGACCGCTCCACTAAACTCAACAAACAACAGTTCAACAAACAACACACAAGACAGACTCACATCTCGACTTGACAAAAACATTTTATTTATAACATTCTTATTGGTTTGGTGAAAGCTTGACAAACAGTGATTGATAAAGCTGTCAACACGATGCCCTGTCAGTCATGTGTGTAGTGTCACCAGCTGGGATGCCAGCTCACATTTAAGAGTTAATCTGGTGCTTTATGGTCAGATAAGTTTAAATATAGATTTATAATGCAAAGTTAAAGCAGTTGAACCATAAATGATAAATTTCTTTGTTGCAGCTGCTGTGTTGCCTTCAGCTCGTAATGAGAGTTCAGACCCTGACACAAATCCGCCAGACGGCCCGACTTCTCTGGGATCACTAGAAACTGGTGATGAAGAAGGAAACCACCTCTCAGAGCGCCCCGCAGGAAACGAAGGGGAAGGAAAAGAGGGAAAGGCGAGGCCCGACCCCTCCGCAGAGCCGGTAACGGAGTTCAGCTGCGGTCGGGAGGAGAAGGAAGGGGAGCTGGGAGGAGCCTCTGTCTTCATGAGGGGGGGAGGAGGACCGTCCGAGCTGCACCAATACGATGGCGTGCTGGAGGAGGGGGAGGGCCAGAATGGTCTGGACTGCTTCCTGCTGCCTAAAGTCCCCGCTGTCTCCGTAATGGACAGACTGACAGAGATCCACGGCTCGGAGGCCCTCAGCTTCAGCTCCGCCCTCGCCGCTCAGGTGGCAGCACGCTCGCACTCGCTCGTCAACATGGAGGAGCAGACGTTCGGGGACGAGGATGAGGACGAGGAGGAGGAGGAAGAAGAGGAGCACGACAGACGAAACCCCAAGAAGGACTGAAATGAAACCTTGCTGCTTTCACTGAGCACTGAGCAGAGACTGTATTTATGTCTGATTGTCTGGGTGTCTTTTATCGATGGGTCTGTGTTACATCTTTAACTGCCTCTGGCGTGGAGGTGTCTCAAATTTATGCCTCTCTCTCTCCTTACCCATCCGTCCATGTTACTGTACTTTACCCACAATTCTTACTGCTCTTTCGCTGTTAAAACTCAGGTACCAGAACCACTAAAACAAAACATCACTTTTACAGTGTTGAGGTCAGAAAACCAGAATGTCCACGGTTTACTCTGTGACATCCACATACTGTATATTGTTCACAATCGCGCGGTAGATGTGGAAACAAAGATTGTAAGAATCCACCGGTTGGCATAAAAAAAAATGTTTTAATTGCAGTTTTTATTGAATCACTCCAATCTGAGGTACTGTCAGGAGGCTTCGGGCTGAACGAGTGGAAAGGTTGAGAGTAATAATATGAGATAATCATCAGTGTTCAGACAGAACGTCAAGAAAGTGGAGCGATTTGGTGTGAAGAACTGACAAATATATTAAATGTTTCTTCCTTAGTGAAAAATGCAAATGTATTACAGATGAAAGGAAAGAGAATAAACACTCCCACAGACATGAACTCTTACAGCGAACGTCTGTAATGTCAAAGTTGGTCAGTGGTGAGAGATTCAAGCCCTTTCCCTTAAAGTAGCTATTTTTACATTATATATTAAAAATACTCCTTTAATGCAACTGAACCTAGAGATTACCAGCTAAATGTAACATTAAGGTATTAAAAGGGAGAGTGAGAGCCCATTTCTACAGAGAGCTAAAAAAATTTGTCTCGTTTTTCTGAATAAACAAGATTATTATCCTGAGATTATTGAATCCTGAAAACAGTTTTCATTGAAAAAAAAGTTGTTCTCAATAAATAAGATTCCCCAAAATCCAAAAGAGAAACTCTGATTTACTTTAGTGATATCTTGTTAATTCAGGAAAACCACATTTGTAAAACAAACAAACTTTCCAGAAACTATTATTTGAGAAAATATACCTCCATTACAAACTTCCCACCAGTGCAGTTTGTACGGTTTGGTATTTTAGGCAAATAAACACCAGTGATGGAGGAAAGAAGTGCGGTGACATAGTAATACTTACAAGTAAAAGTTCTGCATTACCCAGAAGTGTGCATCAAAATACACTAAAAGTACTGTTAATGCAGAATGTCCCATTTAAAAAATAATGTACAAGATATTCTTCTGATTATTGATGTGTAAACATCGCCTTAATTAGTGTTATTATCTTTACACACTGCTGGCAAGATAATCTATGAATATGTCATAATTTAGTTTTTTTAATCAATTTAAATGAATGGGGTTGAATGATGCGAGGTGAAACTTGTCTTTTCTTTCTGTCTGAACACCTGAAGCAGAAGGTTGAAACCAGCCGAGCTTCATTCTTGGAGGCGAAGTGTGAGAAGAGGAAATGCTGTTTTTACTGTCAGCGCTTTATTCGTGTCGTATCCATCTCTCTGCTGTCTGACTGGACTGGGGGTGGGGTTGGGGGTTAATGTGGACACACGGCCAACCAAACACTCAAAATTTAGTTGGGAATGACACATTTGAAACACTGTTGTTGTTGTTATTGACTAAACGATCCCCTTCTTCAGAGTTTGTTTACAGGGACACCTTCAGCGGGAGGATGGTGACCGGACACTTTAGAGACTGAAATGTGCTGCTGCGAAAAATCAAATACCTGAACGGGTATAAAAGAAATAATGATTTTTTTTCCTCTCATGTGAGGGCAATCTATAACTTTATGTTTCATATGAAGTTGCCATAAGAGTCTGACAGCCCTGATGTACCCTCTCCTCCTCCTCCTCCACCCTCCCAGTCTTTCTTGTCACCATATCTGCCTTGTCCTGATCCCTCCTGCACCCTCCCCACGGGTGAGGTTTGCCCCCCTTTTGCCCCCGACCCCTCTCTTCTTGCATTTTCCAACGTGAAATAAAATCCCATCCTGGAAGTGTTCGTTGTATCCTGGAGTCTTTTCTGCTGCTCGTGTTTCAGGGGCTCTCACGGGTGTCAGGGTAAAGAAACTGGTTTGGTGAGTCACCTGATACGTTTTGTGGGATTTTGCATTTGTCTCGGCCACAACAGCTGGTGCTCCTCTCTTTTTTTAAAAAGCCTCTCCTGCCTTTGGAGACCTACACACAAACCTCATAGAGAGGACTAAAGACTTAACATCTAAGTGCCCCTGTCTGGGGATTTAATACGTTTAAGAAGGGAAACACCATATTTCAGTAACTGGAGCTCTGACAGTGAACACATCATGCTGAAATGGCCCCTGAGTGTCCCATGAAGACAATAAATGATTTGAATTTGATTTGATTTGATTTTGAGAGTGTCGCCACCTAGTGGTCAGATATTCTGGTTTGGGTGACAGATTGGGAGAGTTGTAATGTGTTTAGCAGAAAC
>JBAJHX010000002.1:4212280-4223879 GCA_037176925.1 Amniataba percoides | reverse complement strand
ATATTTCAGTAACTGGAGCTCTGACAGTGAACACATCATGCTGAAATGGCCCCTGAGTGTCCCATGAAGACAATAAAATGTCCATCAAGTGGCATACAAGTCTCTAAATATAAAGCACAACTAAATGTAATTACTGACATTATTTTATTAGGTTGTTTACTGTCAGAGTGTCGCCACCTAGTGGTCAGATATTCTGGTTTGGGTGACAGATTGGGAGAGTTGTAATGTGTTTAGCAGAAACTAAACAAGCAGGTGGGAGCTTCTTCCAGGACTTTAAGGAGCTTGTGGCAATAATGCAGGATACGTTTGCTATTGAAACTTAAAACATGTCTGTATTTCTGCATAAAAAATAACTTTATTTGAATGAAAATATAAAATGGCATCGTTATTGACTTTGCTCACGGACTGCAGCTTTAATCCACTTGGTTTTATCCCCCTTAGTTGACATGATGATATTGATGATATTGGTGATCAGTTTATTCAGGCCTCTCCACAGGTGAGGGATCACTGCTCAGTGCACTTCAGCTGATTCAGCATGGTTTACATCGTGCTGCCTTCAGGTGCTCTTGTTAAGCTCCGATTTCTGAACACGCTTGCTTACAGGTGGTGTTACAAACAGTGGTGGGTAAGAAGTCCTTACATCTGTTAGTTTAGTGAAAATACCCGTAGTGTTTGTAAAAATACCTGATTAAAAGTGAAAGTCTCCACTAAAGATTTCATCAGTAAAAGCACAAAAATTAACAGGAAGGTGGACCTGAAGTATTCACGTGTTTAGAGCTATATTGTTAAATATATAACATAGTATTAGAATATTATAACTGATTTTAATTTTTACCATTGCCTGGTACTGTTAATTTTTATCTTTTCACTTTTGGTGTGTTTTTCCATCACAAGTTTGGGCTAAAATCTTGTTTCAGAGCCTTTTTTCATTAAAACGTACATGATGTGTCTTTCTAACTGTAATGGCAAGTAAAACCACAATAATATCAGTGGTGGAGAGTAACAAAGTACTGAACTCCAGTACAAACTTGAGCTACTTTACTTTTCATGCCACTTTCTACTTGTACTTTCCTCTTCACTACATCTATACACTACACTATCTAACAGCTCTAATTAATTTGCAAATTAATATTTTTGTACTAAAAAAAGTGCTATAAAGTATGATGCATCGGCATAAATACTGCTGTAGCTTTTAATTATTTTGTCAATTAATGATCAGATTTGTTTATGATTCTACTACAAGCTTCTACTTAAATAACATTTTAAAGGCCGGACTTTTGCTTGTATCACACTATGGTTTTATTAAAGTAAATTATGTAAATACTTCCAAACTTAAAAAGAACATTACTGATTGGTTTGTGTATAAAAACTCAGAGTGTCCCTGAACGCAGCGTCACGCACAGCTCTCCCACAGTCCCTCGCTCTGCCTCTTCCAGCAGCGCCGCGCGGTCATGGCGGACGTGTTACCGGAGCAGGTAGCGGACCGGGGGCCGGACCCGGAGCCGGAGTTGAACGGCGAGGCGGAGGACAGAGACGACGCCGAGCCCGTGGAGGAGACCGCAAAAAAGAAGAAAAAGAAGAAGAAGAAGAACAAGTCCGCTGCGACAGGTGAGGCCGGAGCGAGCTGTTTCAGGCTAACAAGCTAACGTGGCTAATGCTACTTATCTCAAGCTACAAGCTAACGGCTGTTAGCAGGGACAACGTCCGGAAGTCTTCGTCAAAATAAATGGCATTGAAGCGCAATTATTTTAATTAAATAAATCTCCATTTAATGGTACACAAAAGTATATATAAGAATAACTAAAGAATTTTTTAATACTCTGCTAGATGAAATGTAGTATCTCTGGGTAGTTTGCAAAAATAGTTCCAAAATAATATGTACCAAAGTAAGTTATCAATAATATAATCGATACTTAGAAGAATTTTGTGATTCAAGAGTTGTGTTTTTCTATTAACAATCAGTGGACTGTTTCATTATAACTGAATGATAAATATATGGAATTTTAAAATGTATTTAGAGTTTGTGGGCGTGTTTGTTTAAGGATAACAAATATTAGAACTGTGAGGTCACTTTGTGGTGGATATTTGCACAAACAGCAGCCTACATACCGTCTATTTTTACTTGTTTGGTAGGTTAAAGGTAGTTTATAATTTTTTAAGAAACTTCTGATATTAATAAGAACTTTTAACTTAATGCTTTTGATAGTTACAGTCACGATTGACATAAGGGAGCACATGTTTGACTCTCTTATTCTGAAAGTCACTCCGGAAGTGCGGTGTTGAAGCGTGTGTGTGTGTGTGTGTGTGGCGCTGCTGCTGCTCATTAGCCATGCGGGTTGTTGGTGCTGCTGGGAGCTGTCAGGCCTCATGAAACACGCCGGGCTTCGGTCAGATCTTCGTCCAGGAGCAGTGACACTTCGCCGAGCTCACACAGGAAGTCACTCCCTGCTCGTTTCAGGAGAAAACACGGGGATCGGCTGATCTTCCTGCTTCGTTTTAGTTGTTTTCTTTGCAGGCTGCGCCGAGCTTCAGCCAAGTTTTTTTTCTGTTTCGTAATTACCCCTTTGCCAGAGTTATTATGTAAGCAAAGAAGACCCAAATTATGGTTTCTCGAACAAATCAGCCTCTTAAAAACATAACAGTCATAGTTTATCCACATTCACAATTAAACTCCGTTAAATAACCTGAATAATTAAAACATTTTACGCAGGAAGAAGTACCCACAGATTTTATTTACCGGTACTTAACTAAGCCCAGCAGTAATACAGTATCAAAACACATGTAATATATTTGTTAATATATATAAAAACAACATAAAATGCATTTTTAGATGCAGTGGCAGCTACTTTATCTCCTCCTTAGTTTGTGAATTGTGCCCACATGGGATCAATAAAGTTTTCTCTTAATCTCTTAATCATCTATTTTTTGTTGATTATATTATGTATCTTAATCTGAATCTTCTATTCTTACCCTTTATTGTTTCTATTTCAGCATTTACTCGTACACTTCACATTTATTACTATGATTTTTAATTGTTTTTAATATCTAATGATGTTGTATTTTGAGTAATCTTCTTTTTTACATTTGAGCTTTAAACAACTTTGAAATGTTATTTCTTGTTGTGGAGAAAGAGAGGGGGAAAAAAAGCTTTTCTTGACTCTGAAGGAGGACGTGATGTTAATTGTTGGGGCCCAACAGAAGAAAATGAGCAGTGTTAGCTAATGAAATAAATGTGTGGTTGACTCAAGCTAACGGTGAAGTGACTCCTTTAAACCCACTTTTTATCCATAATGGGCGGTTTGAGTATTTGCCACTTTGAGTAAACAATAATTATCATTCAACCGTCAAACATTAACAAATCCTCCACCCAAACAGCAGCTTTCTCTGTTTTCCCTTTTTTTATTAGAAACATTCCTCATCTTTTTTTCCTGCAGTTTTCTTCTCTTACCTACAAATAATTTATATGTTGGTTTTTAAACAGATGCTGCAGATTTTCACATTTTTAAAGGGAGGCATTGATCCAAAATCGGCCTGATCAATACTTCAGGTCGTTTTATTGTCATGTGGTCGACAATGCTGAGGGGTGCTGAAAATGAATTTTGTGTTTTCAAAGTTTGAGAAGTGTTGAAACTGAACTGACTGAATAGTTTGATTTTTATGCTCTTGTTGTTTACGACTTCTTCTTGCTGCTGCAGTTGCTGAGGCGGAGGCCGACGGAGTGGCCGAGGTGACCAAACAGCTGGAGAAGCAGGCGATAGAAGACAAAGAAAAAGAGGAGGATGGCGAGGAAGGTGATTGTCTTAACTCCTGATAACGCACACCGTCTTCTTACTGAAGCAGTGTTGATGCCACGCATGTGAGCGCCACACTTAGTAACGTGTGTCTTCACCCGCACAGATGGAGATGATGGAGAAAACTCTGCAGGGAAAAAGAAGAAGAAGAAAAAGAAGAAGAAAGGACGTAAGTTGATCATATTTGAATCTGTCAGTGCTGCAAAAAAAACAAAATGTCTGACTGTTGTTTTGTTTATTCAAATTATTCTTCCTCTACCTCGAATGTTTTAGTTTGTTTGAAAGGAAAGCTGAATATTCATGTTTAACACAAAATCTGCTGATTAAAATTTAAAAGAAACCAGTAGGGAATTTAATTGTTTTGTTTAAATTTATTCATGTTAGTTGCTATGAGTTTTATATCTAATGTTATTGTACCTTTTTCCCTTTGATTTTTTTTTAACACTTTTGAAGTGAAATCTATAAAATCTAAGCTAAAAGAGTTTTAATGTTTCATGTTCAGCAGTTTCCTGAATTCACTCACTGTGAGACATCGGTTAGACATCATCTTTTTTCCTTCCAGCTAAATCTCAGACTGACCCCCCATCTGTGCCCATCTGTGAGTTATACCCAAGTGGAGTATTCCCCATCGGACAGGAGTGTGAATACCCCGCCTCACAGGATGGGTAAGGACACACAGACACACACACACCTCTCAGTAAAAGCAGTTGAGATTTTCTACTTTCACCCTGGAAGCCAAATCAGTGAAAATCTTTAAAATAAAATGTTATGTTAAAATGTTTTCTCAAGCCTTTTCTTTTCTTTTTATTTTGCACAATCATATACATAATTTTGCTTCCTGTTGTTTGGTTTTTTTTCGCTTTAAGCTCTTCTTTTCCCCTTTTTTTCCCTATTAAGAACTATCTTGTATTTCAAGAATTTGCATGTCCTTTTTACAAAGTCTGAAATTCTCTGTAAAGAGTTTTCTGCCTGCATTTCTTCTAAAGTCATGAGTACATTCAACAGTTAACATGTTTGTTTGCTTCCAGCTCAGAATTTGAATTGCAAACAGTGTGTGAATCCACTTATCGAACCTAAATTTGAATTTGAACAAATTTCACATTCATTTGGACAGTGTTCAAATATTCAAACACAAATATTGGTTTCGATAACCTCGCAGCTTTGACCCCAGTCAGGTGATAGTTGTCATTAATATGTCGACTTTTACTACCGACTGTCCAGAATTTTTATCTATAATTGCTGCACCTCTAATATAGCTGCAATAAATAAAAGTAATAAAAGTGTTTGTTTTGGTCTGCACCCAGTCGCAGCGCAGCCTGGCGTACGACCAGTGAAGAGAAGCGGGTGCTGGATAAAGCCAACGAGGAGGTGTGGAACGACTTCAGACAGGCAGCTGAGGCCCACAGACAGGTCCGCCAGCACGTCCGCAGCTTCATGAAACCCGGCATGACCATGATTGAAATCTGGTGAGGCTGCCTCTTATCTCTCTGATCCACTTCATCACTTTAGTATTTACATGTGTATGTGTGTGAAACTACACCAGAGGTTTTCAAACTGTGAGGCATTTCATCAGAGGGGCACGGGAGAGTTGAAAGTGAAAGAGACAGGTGCTGCTGTTTGACTTGGAGCTTCAGCAGAGTCTGTTAATCTACTCGCTCTCCTTCTCAGAGTCATAAATCAGTCAAATCTAAACACATGGACATGAAACAAATCTTTTTAGACTACTTACACTTTCCAAGAGACAATTATCTCCAGTGTTCATCGCTAATAAATCTCCAGTCTGTTTTGGAGGACAGAAAAAAGATGCTCTTAATAACAGCAAAACTTGCCTGACATTTTAAAGGTTTTAAACTTTCTATCAAGTGAGATCTGTCTCTGTGATGTAAACAGGAGCTGCCAATTGCTAATCTGCCATTTCTTTTATGGGTGCTTATTTGCCAAATATAATAAGTAAATCTAGGTCTAAATCTAAGAACACACAGCTAACTATAACTGTCTGTCAGACCTTCCTGAACCAGCCAGAGCAGCTGAGTTGTTTTATTCCCACTCAATCTTCTCATTTTGTTTCTCCTCTTTCTCCCAGCGAGCGGTTGGAGGACTGCTCCCGTAAGCTCATAAAGGAAAACCGGCTGGACGCCGGCCTGGCCTTCCCTACCGGCTGCTCCCTGAACCATTGTGCTGCCCACTACACTCCCAACGCCGGAGACACCACCGTCCTGCAGTACGACGACGTCTGCAAGATCGACTTCGGCACGCACATCAACGGTAATTAAGTGTTTCTTCAGCTACGCTTTGTGCTGGTGTTGGAAAGCGATGCATTCAAGGGCAGTTAATGGACAGTTAAAGTGGCTGACACAAAAACTATAGTTCATCCAGCTGATAGTTTATTCATTACTGTAGGAAATAAAAATAAATCGCCGGACTCTTAAAACTTGTTACTGATCAGTAATTCATCACACTGATCGACTAATGTGATTACACATTGCTTTACCACAAATTAATTATGCAACTCTAAATGCAGACGTTAAGTTTAATCCACTCGTAACTAAAAGCTGTTCTGCTTGTTGTGTGTTTGCAGGGCGAATCATTGACTGTGCCTTCACCGTCACATTTAATCCAAAGTATGACAAGCTGCTGGAGGCTGTGAGAGAGGCCACCAACACAGGAATCAAAGTATGACTAACACACTCACAGATAAAAACGTCTCATTCTGATGTGTTTCATCTCCACGCTGCCTGAAGCTCACGATTTCCTGTTATTGTTGCAGAACGCTGGTATTGATGTGCGTCTGTGTGACATTGGAGAGGCGATTCAAGAAGTGATGGAGTCCTACGAGGTCGAGCTCGATGGCAAAACATACCAAGGTACCTCCTTCTCTCTGCACATTCAGCACCAGTCAGGGTTTTTTTTTGCCGTAATCCAAGTCCTTTAATCTGCTGGTCTGATTTGATACTTAAATCTGACAATGAAAGTGTTGATGCATCTTTTCAGGGTTTTGTATGGGAGACCCTAATTAATTTTAGTATAATTTAATACTTTAAAATGTGGTATAACAACCAGTACAGTCACAACACTACAGTAGTTTTCCTCCCTGGTGATAAATAGTCTTTTTACTAAATATCTAACTGCCTTTTTATTTCTGAAACTCATTTCCTCTGTTCCAGTGAAACCAATCCGAAACCTGAACGGTCATTCAATCGGTCAGTACAGAATACATGCTGGCAAGACTGTGCCCATCGTTAAAGGAGGAGAAGCAACGAGAATGGAGGTCAGTCCAATCATTTTTATTATTATTCAGACTAAACCTGTTTAGTCTTAAATAGTTACATATGTTTGGAATAATATGCATTTGAACAAACTTACTTTTGAGTGTTTTCATCTGCAGGAGGGAGAGGTGTATGCCATCGAGACATTTGGCAGCACAGGTAAAGGTGTCGTCCACGATGACATGGAGTGCTCTCACTATATGAAAAACTTTGACGTCGGACACGTCCCCATCAGGTGAGATCGGCTATTGCTTAATGTTTTTAATCCTGTGGACAGACGCATGTTGTTGGACGATTTTGTTTGTTCATTAAAAACGTGTCCTGAACAGTAATGGCCAGCTTATAATGTCAGTAAAGAGTGAGTCGTTACTAAAATGTTTCGGTCACAAATGACAGGTCTGTAAATTGAAGTTTGATTATTTGCACAAGATGTTTACGGTGTAGTTAATGTGACTGTTGACGTATTGTTTTGTTCACATTGTCCTCATTCAAAGGTTTAATCGTCTCTAACTGAGCACTATAATTATGTAAATGGAGTGTAAAGTAACTCATGTTTACTCCCCTCCTCCTCCTCCAGGCTGCCCAGAGCGAAGCACCTGCTGAACGTTATCAACGAGAACTTCGGCACGTTGGCGTTCTGCCGGCGCTGGCTGGACCGTCTGGGCGAGAGCAAGTACCTGATGGCCCTGAAGAACCTGTGCGACCTGGGCATCGTGGACCCCTACCCCCCCCTCTGTGACACCAAGGGCTGCTACACGGCTCAGTTCGAGCACACCATCCTGCTCAGGCCCACCTGTAAGGAGGTGGTGAGCCGGGGAGACGACTACTGACACCCCCCATCCCTCCTCTGACCCGACCCCACAGCCTCCCCTTCACCACCGCACAGCACCTCCAGACCCCGTTAGCAACTCCTCCTTCAGAGAAACAGCAGAGAAGAGCTTTGAAAACAGGACCTGTTTGCCTCAGAGCGCCTTTTTGAGGGATGCCAAATGCTACCGTCTTCAACTCACAGCTTGCAGAGAAGAAGGACTGGCTTTCTGAGTTTTCTGTCATCAACCACAGTTTAAGAAATCGTAAACAAGCCAACACGTTTCTGTCGGAGGAAGCCTCGTAGTTTTCTTCACCGGACCTCATTTTACAAAACATTAAAGAGTTAACTGTCAAACAGTTCATTTATTTAAGCCGCCACCGAATCTAGTGCACCCTCAGTATTCCGAGACGTGAGCGTGGGAAAGCCTCCCCTTATACCTCCATTTAATTTTCAGAGTTTCCACGGCTCCACTCTGGAGCCTCCAGTGCGTTTGGTGCTCGAGTTAAATTGAGCACAAACGCCGCTGATGGCTTTAAGAAGTGGTTAGGCCGATGCATGGCCAGAAATCTCCGCAAACAGACGACATCCTAACGTCTCAAGATCGAGGTGTTGTTATAATAAACGCCATCTTCATACAGGCACCGTGCATCTGCAGCTGTATGTTTGGCTTCTGTCGCTACAGGAGGGAACTTTGCACTCTGGCCCTCTAGTCGTCGTTTCTTTGATATTTGTAAAATATCTTTGAAATGGTTGCTGCCACTGTTTGTTCCCGATTAAAATGCTTCATTTTGAACTCCCTGAAAAATGTTTTTGTATGAAAAAAAAAAAGATGATTAAAATGATTTTGCTCATTGTGGGCTGTCCTCACTCTGATGTCTCTCATCACAGTTCAGGAGACCAAATCTCAACAGTATTGAGGTTATTGATTATCTGTCCTGTTAGCAATTTAGTGAAAATGGAAACAAGTTTGATAATGGATTAAGTGTAATTTTTTAAGGAATAGTTTTAAAGCTAAATATAAAGCTTATGCAACACATCCATTATATATGAAACTATTCAGCTTTTGTGAGATGGAGGCTGCAACTAATTATTATATTATAAATTAATCTATATTAATATTTTATTTATTAAGATGTTAATTTTTTATTAGCAGTCTGAAGATAAAATACTCAGTCTTCTGTCTGCAGCAGCAAATATTTTACAGTTAATGCACAATTATGAGAGGAACTCGTCAAGAAAGTTATGTAGTTATTTACCAAAATGTCAAATGAGTAAATGAAAGTCTGAGAATAAATTATTTTCAGCTTCTCAAATATGGAATATTTGCATTAACAGTTAATTGTAGCTAACAGAAGTTGCTTTTAAGGCGCACCGGATTATAAGGCCCACTGTCAATGCAATATCAATGAATATAAGGCGCATTAAGCACAGTACGTATCACTCAGCGAGGCTCCTGACTACAGCTAAATAAATAAAATTTACTGGAAAAACTTGTTCAAAATGAGAAAAAGCACAACACAACCATTTTTTGTAGAAAAATGAAAAAATATTCTCATTTATTGAGGTAATTTTCTCTAGAAAAAATTGAGGTAACAATTTGCATAGTATAACTTCCATAAATTTACACACACACACACACACACATACACACACATCCATGGAGTAGTAACCAAAATGCCAACAATGTGTCACAACATCTGACAATGGAGGAAAAAACAAAATGAAGTGTGCTTTGAATTCTCCTCTGACAGAGAAATCGGAGAAAACATGGTTGAGGCTGAGAATACATTTTTCTTTTTTTTTTTTTTCTTGAACAGTTTTCTCCAGTATGGAGATAAATATCACAATCTGTAATACACTGAAGAAATCCTGTTAATTCTGATATTGTACTGAACAGATTGTAAATTAAATACAGCATGAACACATAACAGTACACACAGTGAAATCTGTCATAACTGCTGGTGGCCTTGAACAATCAGAGGTTGTATAGAAACAGTAAATGGCCTCTTTTCTAAAACCTCAGAGAGGGATTGTATAAAAATACATTCATAATCTAAATGCTGGTCTGGCTGGAACTGCGGCTGTGCAGACTCCACTTCGCTGAATTGATATGATGTATAAAAATATATCTGCTTTCTGAGAAAAGGGGCACTTTAATAGTACACTAGCATCAGTCTGGTCAGGGAGGCTTCACACTCTGAGGATAATTACATTCTGGTGCAGAGAGGTGGCAGCATTTAGCCAAAAAATACATCCCTTTGGAAACGTTCTCCCCCCTCCTCTCTTGAAAGAGGGAAGAAGAAATAAAAAAAACAGTAAATGTTGAACCGTTTTGGAAAAGCTGAGAGGTTTTTCCATACACTTCCCCCAAGGCTTTGGCTTGAGGTCTGCCAATTTTTCCCCGACAGACCCAGGAGTAACTTCAGAGTGAAAAATAAACTTCCTGCTTGTGTACCAACAACGCTGACAACATCTTCTGTTTAAATTAGTGCATTTCTGACAGGAAAAAGGGCCTAACGCGGCCATGTTGTTAACATCTATCAGCACTTTGGAGGCCTTTTTTTCTTCTAGTGAGTGAATTTTACAACCCTACATCCAGTTCTGTGACAACTATCTAAAGTGACTGAGGAACATTTCAGTTGATTTAAACGAACGAACAGCATTTACAATCAACAAGCCACCAAACGCAGGCAGGCGAAAACACCTGTACGACCTGTAGAGGACACTTGTAGTCGCACCATCTTGGCTTGAGTCTGTTGGCTGCTACTGAGACACATCTTGGCTGATACTCTTCTTCTTTATAAAATACAGCTGTACACAAATCACAAACATCACCATTTTTTTTCTCCAAAAATACCTACATATAAACACCATATACAAGAAGTTCACAAAGCAGAACCAAGTTTTAAAAAAGGAGTCCTTCCCCTCTTTTTTTTCCTTATTTAGAAAAATAGACTAAAAAAAGACCAATCCTCCCAGGATATAAAATGCCCAGATAAAAGAGAGAAAGAGTGATAGGTGGGGCTGTGCTATCTTCTCCGCTGAGTGGTCAGGCTGCAGCTGAGGAGGAGGAAGTGGAAGAGGAAGAAGAGGAGGGGGTTCAGAGGATTGTGGTCCTATAGCGGCCGGTCTTTGTCCTGAGTTACTCGCTGTGTGTAGAAGAGGATGTAGGCCTGAGCGCGGCAGACCTCATCCACCGAACACACATTCAGCTTAGAGTCATTACAGTGAACCCAGAAGCCTGCAGGGGGACACAAAGGGGAAATATTTAGTCTGGACGCAAAGAAACAACAACAAATCAGGAAAATATACTTACTTACTCCACCAATTTTACACATGAAGATCTGTTTTTTAAATAACCAATAATATGCAAAAAATACATTCTTATACATGTTTTGGTTTCTTTGCTGTACTGAAAACGTAACTTTTACACCCAAAGAATTCAGATTTCACACCATCTGTGCAGGTGAGCCTTGATATTTATCACCATCTGTGCTGCAATTTTTATTCAGCCTTCAAGAGGCTTTAACAATCTGCACAGCAGAGGCAGGCTCGGCCCACAGACGCTTGGTTCAGATAAGATAAAAGTCCAGCGTTCTGGTGAGGAAATAAAACCTGAATTGAATTAAGGTTTGAATTATGAAGTATCTGAGATAAAGACGGACTCTTTTATCGCCCCTTGACAACACCGGAGAGATCAGGACAGAATACATTTTATATATACACATATA
>JBAJHX010000002.1:4193461-4211925 GCA_037176925.1 Amniataba percoides | reverse complement strand
TGCACACACACACACACATATATATATATATACATACATATATACACATATGCATAAATTCATTTTTATGTATATGATGCATATTTAGCACAAAATCATCTAATTTTCAGGTTGTAGCTACGTGTAAACCTTCATTGTAACTTCAGTTCTTCAGAAGCATTTCAGTCAAATCCCGCCATGCTCTCTTGACTTACCTCCTTCTGTGTTGTAGCAGTAGGAGGTGTAGTGGCCGGAGCCGAAACCCTTCCCATGATGCATCACCACGGCAGAGAGGTCGTAGAGGAAGTGCTTGGGGCGTGGCGAGCCCGTGGAGCTGGGGCTGCTGGGACTGGAGCAGGACACAATTTTGGGCGAGGGCTCTCGGCAGCAGTAAGGCTCCATGTTGAGGAGCTGGTCGAAGCTGACGTGGACTCCGATCTTCTCCCGGTGGTTTCGCCCAGACCACCTGTGGACCAATCACAAGTTACTGATGTTATTTTATTCTTTTAATATATGTGTACATGAACATATCAGTTTATTAATGTTTATTTCCCCTGTTAACCTTGTTTTAAACTGCATGTTTATTTCTGTGGTTGTTCAGTAAAGTCAGCCAGTTGACATTTTATCAGCCCGAGTTTTACCATCGATCTTTCAACAGCAAGAAAGTGACTGTTTGCATCATTTTACAGGAAGCTCTTATTAGCACTATTTGCTTTTTATGGGACAGTTTACATAACTTCAGATTAATTGTCCCGTGCTGCACTTTTCCAGCTGGAAAACTCATTTCACGTAATCTTTAATTCGATAAAAGCTACTTGGCACTCATTTTTAGCAACAGACTGTTTTGACTTCCTAATGTCTGAGGGAGTGGTATAAGGGACGGATGTATCTCAGATAAAAACAAACATGGAAAGTATTAATCACACAGTTTGTGGTTTGTTGATATGATGACAATTCAAGGAAAGTCAGGCTTTTTTCATCCAGCATCATTTTCATATAAGAAGACCCCAAATCTGTTGACCTGGGTGAGCTGGTGGCGAGCTGCTCTGTTCATCTCCTGCAGAGATAAATGAGGATGATGTGACGACTCGTGTGTATAATCGTCGTACCTGAAGCGTTTGAGGTGAAGCCGCAGGACCTGAGGAAGTTTGTGGACCATCAGCTGTTTTTGTGCTTCGGTCAGGACGACTGGTTTGGAGGAGGTCCGCCGTCGAGCAGCTGCAAAATTGAAAAAAGGATAATAAACACTTGATTTGATACGACCATTTACGTAAAGGTTGAAGAATTAATCTGACATTGAAAAGTTGTAGCCTCGTTAGCTGACACACCTTATTTTTAAGTGACTTGACCTGAAGGTTGATAAGTATTAAGTTTATCAGCTTAAATAGTTGAGGTTAGAGAAGCTTGGTGTTTTGCCAGCTTCCTTCGCACACTTGAACTTTCACACATAATGCTCTCTGCAGGCTGCTGAAAAGGCATCAGCAGGCATAAAGCACAGGAAAAGTAAAGAATTTATTTTAGCCGATACTGAACCATTAAAAATATGCTCAAATTGTCTCAAGTAAACTGTGGAATCAGATGAGTCTTAATTCAGATTAATCCAACATGGATATTATTAGCTTCTTCTTTTCTTGTTGCAGGAGTGCTGCAATTTGCATAACAATATATAAACCACGTTAACAAGGCTTGAAATAAACTGCTCCTCGGCTAGTTACTCATCATCCTACAACCTACTTGGATTAATTAAAATGAGTCCAAACTCTCCTCTCTCAATTTGTTTACTATCCCTTTCAATACATGCTAAAGTCCACCCCCCCACACACAAAAAAATCCCGAAGACAAGACACTTAGAAATTAGTCTGGCACACAGAAAACTGTATTAGCTTTAGCAGCGCATTGTATGTACTTAGCATTGTATCCCTTGGTCCGCTTATCTAACTGCAAACCAGCAATTTAGCAGAAAGCCCACAACACCACCCCAAAAAGAAAACCTCCATTAAAATGTCATTTCACTGACACATCTGATAGTTTTCAGGACTCCAGACGAGTATGAACAATTGCTTTAAGTGTTTTAAATAAGGAGCCAACATTTTGGGTAAACAGACTCAGATGAGCAGATCATTATCACTTTAACCGCCATTCACAAGGAAAACGCTTCCAGGACGTGCTTAGACTGGCTTAGTAAAACAACTGAAACTGGGGAGGGAACAGGAAAGGCAGACCGACACAACACAGTCTGAAGTGCAAACATTACTGCTGGTATTGCCTCGTGGGGTTAAGAAGATCAAACGTGTGTTTTATGTGATGTCACTCACAGTTGCAGTGGTCGCAGGCGTAGATGTTTCCCTCCAGCGCTTCAGTCTCCGTGAACTTGGCCAACATTTCCGTCAGATGGCACGAAGCCTGCGCAGCCGACTCCCTGCTATTACTGTGATAGCGCTCTGGGAACTCCAGAGACAAATCCCAGAACGGCTCCACAGTGTTGGAGCGGTGGTCGCAGGCCAGGCAGGTCACCTGTCAACAAGAGCGAGTGTGGTCACGGGAGATGCATCTAGCTCTACAGCACACAAATAATCCAACTGAATACAATAAACCCTGCTTGTAACTACCCTGTTCCTCCTGTGTGATGTTTTTCTGCCTCTTTATAATGTCTAAAAACGCTAAAAAAATTTAAAAACAAACTGGTGATTTGCTTTTATTCTCATGTGGAATATAAACTTCAACTGACACAGTTTTGTTTTGGGGTTTGCTGCCTTTGTCAGAGAGCGCAAAGACAGCCTGAGTCAGCGCTGTATTTAAAAACCACAGAGCTCGAGATACACCCCCCCCAAAAAAAACCTTTACAGACACACAGCCCCCCTATTCAGCAAGAGCAGGTGTCGCAGTGTGTGCTCAGCCTCCACAAGTAGACGCTAATCTTGTGTCCTTACACCAACTCTCTCACTCTCTCTTCTATCAGCGATGCTTGAATGCAACGTCGTGTAAATGGTAACACACACGCGTCATCAGCTGTTTGTGTCTGCGGGTGCTAAACCAGATGACAGAAGATCAAAAGTAAAGTTTAAACATACAAGAGGCGAGGCCTTTTGCATATTTCTGAGAAACCTAAGTGGAAATATTCATGCAATATTACAATCTGATAGTGAGGAGCAGCCACAGACGAAGGAAATACAGGTGGCATTTATTAATGTGCGTAAGTTGTGAACTAATAAAAATTATTAGTAATATTCATGCTACAATAGTGCCCCCAAAGCAGTGAAACTTGGGATTTGGGCTGTGACTAAAAAATATTTTCATTAGCAATTAAATGTAAAAAATACCCATCACTACTTTTTGTAGTGATGGGAACTTTTTTGTCTTAAGTTCAAGTTTGACAGTTTATGCTTAACAATGACTGAAAATATCAAATTATTGTCAAAAGAATGACCCGACTGTTTCTCTGGTGATTCCTTTAGTGTTTGATTAATCATTTCAGTGGATCTTACTGAAGTTCATTACAGTGTTTAAGTGGTACAAGTTCGGAGGAGGACAAAAGAATTGTACCAAAAACATCACCAGAATAGGATCAACAGAATAGTAAAACTCTACAAAACATTTGTGATTTGTGTCATTGCCGGAAACTTAACCTCGACTTAAAGATCAAGTAAGAGATGATTTCATCAAAGCCACTTTAATCTGAAGTATGAGTCAGCGATACGGTTCAGTCAGAGCTGGATGTTATTAATGCACCCGGAGTGTGTGGGCAGATCTGAGTGGGTGCAGGCATCACGGCGAGTGAGTCAGACAAAGCTTATGACCTGTTAATCAATGATTAAGTGAAGGTGCAGAGGTGTGTGTGTGTCATACCTGGCTGAGGAGCTGGCCATGAAAGATGGTGTTGACCACGCTGAGCACCTGCTTGATGAGTCGTTTCTGAGTCTGGGGGACGCCCGCGGTGGTCGTGTGCTTGCCAGTGCTCTCCAGCTCGTGCTGCACCTTGTCCAGCAGCTCGCACAGGAACTCCTGAGCGTCCTGCTGAGCGTAGCCTCTGAACGCCGGGATCAGCTGCCACACCGAGTGCAGCATGGCAAAAGGCGATACCAGCGCCCACTTGCCGGACCACATGACCTGGAACAAGGTGTGCAGCTCGTGGCAGAGGGAGATGTGCTTCGAACTGGGCTCTTTGGGTTGGATCAGCTCCATACTGCGGGCCCTCGAGGCCCCGCCGCTCAGCCCGGCCCCGGAGCCTGAGCTGGCCTGAAATCCCTTCCTCTGACTCAAGGGGGACTGCGATGAGGCCTTTCCCGCCAGCTGGCCATGGACGGCAGAGGCCAGGAGCTCCAGCGCCTGAGTCAGATCGAGACGCAGAAAGCACTCCCTGAAGACATGCAGGTGGCTCAGCACCTGCAGGATGGAGTTCATATAACAGGTGTTGCCTAAATTCCTCAGGCCCGTCACTCCTGGAGTGACCGTGGGACGCCGCTTGAAGGGGGAGCCACTCTGTTTGGTATTCTGCTTGCGGCGAACAGGTGTTTGAGCGGAACGGGGCGTTGCTGAGGGTGTTTTGGGTTTTGACTTGGTGGTAGAGGAACGGCTCCGGGGTTTGGGAGTAGGTTGGGCCTTTTTCGTCCGTCCAGTTTTCTTGGGGGTAGCAGCGGCAGGGCTTTGAGTCCTTGGCCTGCGGGTGATTGACGGGGCCACCGGGGCTTTTGTCTTGTTGCGAGCACTCCGAGAAGGTGTTGTGACTGCTGCGTCTGCGACTCTCTGACTCTTCCAGCGTAAGCGGCGACTCTTCCTGAGAGGGGCGTTCTCTAACTCCTCCTGTAGCTGCCTCTTTAGAGCCCGCCTCCTCTCCCTTGCCTCCCTTTTCTGCTCCTCCTCCTCCTCCCGCTTTCTCTCCTCTTCCTCCCTCTTCTTCCCGCATTCAGTCAATCCGAACCAGAAGCGGAAGACGCGTCCCATAAGCGCTCTGCGGCGGTGCCAAAGTGCAGTAAACATCCTGTCCTCGTCCCTCAGCTGCAGCTCGCGGGCCCCTGATGGCATGACGGCATCAGGGGCGGAGCTAGCAGAGCGGAGGGTGCGGCCGCTGCGGGTGGTAACCTCATAGCGCTGGCTCTGGATGGCGCTGAGCGTGCTCCGGAGCAGCTTCAGGTCTCCGGTGGCGTTGTCGTTCAGGACATAGTCGTCACACAAGTAGCAAAAAACATAAAGTTCGTTAACCTCCATGGCCAACGGGTGGTGCTGCTGCTGGAAGTGCTGCAGAGCGTGTTCCTCGATGTAGCGCCCGCACGCCACGTGAGCGCAGCCCAGGCAGGCCCATATAGACTCGGAGGTGTTGCAGTCCACGCAGTGCCACTTCTGGGGGTTGAGGATGGAGTGATCTGGGGCCAGCCGCAGCCGCCCCACATGCTTACACCTGTCCATTACACACGCCTGCCCGCCGAGCTGGCTGGCTGGCTGTGTCAGTCAATAACTGACTGTCTGTGTGTGAGTCTTTGTGTGTGTGTCAGCGTTTCACACTGGCTTCATATCACCATGGTAACCATGGTGAGCTGAGAAACGGGACCCTCCCAGGGCATCGTGGTTTCTACAGGGGAGAGAACAGATCTGGTTAGTCGAGACGAAGAGATGGAATCAGGAAAAAGGAAAATTGATATGAATATATTAAAATACCTTTTTCTTATTGTTGTCTTGTTTTCATTTTGTTTGACCAGTTTATAAAAAACAAAAACATTTGGTGTATTTCTATATTGTAGTAGCATCCTGTTCTTTTCCTGGAAACACATAAAACCAAACAATATAATCATTATCTCAAAGTCACTACATCCTCCAGTGGCTCTGTTTTATGAGCCATAGCTACACACAGTAAAATGTGGCAATGCGCCATGTGGCAAGCAGACTATAACATTTTCTAACAGACACATGGGCCGACAGTAAAATAACAGGTTGATAAACATGACTGCACTGAGTGTTGCCAGGCACATCTCCTAAAAACCAGAAAGTTGTGTTAAGTTAGCGCCGCACTGAACCTGACAAACCTTTGAGCTTTTCCAGAGATACTGACCCATAAAACCCCAGCAGGAACAGTCAGTGACATTAGCCAGTGAAATGAACATATGTTCCTCTTTCAAAACAGCTAATAAGCAGTGTATCCAGGATTTGCCTCTTTGTGAAACACCTTGCTTTCAAAGCCCCTCCCTTCAGCGACGCTCTGACGTCTGTTTCTCTTTTTAACTCACTTTCCTTCAGCACTCTTCTTTCATTCACTTATGTTTCACGTTCAGTTGTTGTTTAACCACCATTATGTTCACTCCAAGATAGCGCATGCATTGTGGAGTGAAGCCTGTACAGGAACAGCGACAATCCCTCCATCAGACACTCTGCTCTGATGATTTTGATTAAGATGTGTTGGATTCTTGTTGAATGAAGCAGCAGGTAGAGGAGCCTGATTTTTATCAAAGACTATCAGTCTCGTGTGCTGCTGTCAAGACTGAGACAGCAACAATTTCAGTGAATATTACAATTTTTTTACCTTCTTCTATTTTAACTACACAATAACGCTCTCCGCTCAACCTCTTCTGGTTTCTTTTCATGTTCCTGAGGGGGTTGGTGAACCTCAGCTGAAAAAGTGGGGATCCTTGAGTTGGCTGAGCCCCATCAACGCCTCCCACACCACCCTCCCCATCCCAGTGAGGTCAAAGAAGTAAGATTATCCAACAAAAGGGGAGAGGAGTGGGGGGGCTGAGCTTGCAAAGAGGTGCACCCTTTTGTCTGGATACAGGAGCACATCTGAAGGAGCGGAAACCAAGTGATGGAGATGCGCGAGAGAGAGATGAAGAAACGTGAAGTGTCTCGTTTGTTTCGCTCCATTACACGGCTTCAAAAATCAAAACAAGCTCAAAGCCTTCATGTAGGCGTATTTGTTTATAAGTCATATTGAGGGAGTGGGCGTGTTTACTCAATAAGTGTTCATCAGATTGAGCTGGCACTGAGCTTGTGCAGCAGCTGTGATATAAATAAGACGCTGTCAAGGATCCAAGACAGACCTCGTTGAGCTGAAAACTGACCTTAAGTCCTGTTTGGTGTATTAAGCGTTAAATCCTGTCAGGCTGATTCATCAGGTGGCAGTAAAGATGCAGAAAAAACGTGGCATCAGTAACTTTCCAAGTCCTGTATTGCCTACAATGAGTTTCAATGATCATCACACAGTATTAAGTACAAAGTAAAGAACTTGGTGTGCAAGAGAGAGTGATTCTGATGCAAAAATCAGACTTTTAGAGACAGATGGTCAAGGATTTCTATTTTTATCAGCAACTTAGCGCGCTTTGCCTGGTTTGTCCTTGCAGCTGCATGGTCTGGAGTGGCTTAAAAACAAGCCCAGCCTCGCGTTAACTCGGGTTAAATAAGTCACAGCAAAAGCACAGCCACCTTGTCCTGCTTTCAAACAAGCAGTGCGACTCATCAGCCGACCAGCACGGCGCGATAAAGGCTCAACTTCAAAGTTTACCTCCACAGCTACGGCTAACTAGCTGTAACTGATACAGGGAGCAGCGACTAAAACAAGCAAAAACGACAAACAAAAAAAGCTTAAAACAACGTAAAAACACAACACAATAACTGACTTATATAGGCCAGGAGCGCACACAAACAAGCTCCACCCGCTGTAAATATACTAAGGTGTTTATTCAGGAGATTAGTGAGCCACTAGCCGGCTAACTTAGCTTAGCGCGCTAGTTAGCATCAGGCTAGCCGCGACGATGCTAACAACTTCACGCCGCAGGTGAGCTCCGTAGAGGCGGGTTCGGCTTTCTCACCGGCCCCGCCGGGCTCCGTTTCAGCGGGGACAGACGTGTCACAGGCTGCGCTGCGGACACATTTTGTCGTGAGCTTCTCTTTGAGTTAATATTTTAAAAAAGCACAGCATACCGAGCCTCTCCTTCACGGCTGTAGCTCCTCTGTCTCCACACTGATCGCCATCTTGTCAGCTCCTGTCGCGTGGTGCTGGCTCGAGCGCGTCCTCGATGCGTGACGTTGTTGTTGTTGTTGTTGATGATGATGGTGAGGAGGAGGAAGGTGATCACTCATGTTGTGTTTATGTGTGTGTTAAAATTAAACTTATTTTTCAATCTATTGGTTTTTACTTCAGTTTGATATTTACTTGTTTAACCTGTAGTTTTATTTTGGTTTTAGTACTGTAAGTTATGGTAAGTATGGAAGCCAAGTTCTGCCAATGTGATAAAAATACAAGTCATAATGATGAGAAACTTTCTCAAAATACTGGCGTACTTACTTTGAAACAATAAGAAACTTTACTCTCTTTTTTTTTTGACAAATAGTTACTTACTCAGAGTTAAAGATTTATTTATCTTTAATTAATGACTCAGATTGGCTTTCCTCAAAATAATGGCCTACTATCTGGAAATAACATAGTATCTTTTAATAATTACAAAAAAAACCCATCTCAAAATAAGAATATTTTCACAAGACAACATGTTAGTTACCTATAAATAATAACTTAGGCCTACTAATCTTAAAGTAATGACTTAAGCCTACTTACCTCAAACAAATTATTTATCTCAAGATAATGACTTCTCTCAAAGTTATAATATATTTAACTTGAAATAATAGAATAGTATCTCAAAAATAATGACATACTTCCAAATCATTACTATGATATGTTAAATCATTATTTCTATAAAGCTATTTGAGATTTTAAGACACTAAGTAATTATTTTTAGAAACCTTTTTTTATTATACTGACTCTACTACTGGATCTTTTACACTGGCAGAAATGGTCTTCCATATAGAGACCTATAAAACTTATAGAAAACTATATTAAAAAGAATATTATTTTTAAAAATGTTATAGACTTAAATAGTTTTTGCATTGCGGTACTTTAGTGGGCCTACGTGTGGTACTGTCAGGTGTTGTTTGTTTGAGTTGTGTTATTTTTCTTAAAAATAATCATCAAGCCAACAAGGGGGGGGGGAAATATCACTGCTTTGCACTGATGGTGAAGTAGAAGTAGTACAATTTTCTTTCACTAGAGGGAAGTGTTGCACAATTTACAACCGAGTACTGGCTCAATAACTGCAAACACTATCGAAACCAGTATTTAACCCATTTTTAACTCAACAATTACAAGTAAAAGTCCTGTATTAAAAGGAGTACAAACAGCTTAATATACTTCATCAGCATCAAAATGAAAAATAATTAGGTCCACTTCAATCAGTTACAACGTTAAAAGGCTACTTACACATTCATGCATAATAATTTAATAATATAATATAATAATATATAATATATAATAATATTCTTTTTGCTGGTGATACATCTAAAATATTAACAGACTATATTCAAAGGTGTGTAAAGCTAGTAATAAAAAGTAATACATTTCATTTCATAATAATTTCCCTTAACCTTGAGAACCCTCGTTCTTTAATGGATAACAAGCATGTGTATTATCTTTTGCCCTATGGCCCTGCGGTTGTACCTTTCGGAGGTATTTTAAACTCCTGCGTGCTGGTGTGGGATGCAGGTGTAGTACTGCCATGCTGGTTAATGGGGGTTGATGGCGCTCAGAGTGTAGATCCTATCAGTATAAAGAAACAACACTTTACTGTCTGAGCCTCCTACAACAATAACGTGGAGGAAACTTAATAACTACATGATAAATTGTGCAGAAAGAGGAGAAGAAACAGCAGCTTATGGGAGGGATAGTTGATAAAGTGATGTTGTTGCAACAAAGTGTGGATCTCTGGGTAAATATTAAAGTGATTTCACATCTCTATTAGAGAAAAAAGGGAGTTCATTTTCATTCAGGAAATTATGCCTGAAGGAGGACTTTTAATCTGCACGTGAAGAATCCCTCTCATGTTCTGATTAGTGGGGAACTGATCCATGCAAGCTTCTTTTTAAAACCCCCACTGAATAGGAGGCGAGTGTGGTAATAAGTGTGTGTTTTCGGTGTGTGTGTGTGTGTGTGTGTGTGTCAGTGGAGCAGAGGTCTGTGCGAGAGAGATTAAGGGGCGTTTATGAGTGACTTAGAGAAAGAGGTATGTGTTGATGTGCCATGCGATGCCTGCGAATCACCTCTAATGTTTTTCTCCCTCTATGTCCTCGGGCCTTTGCCGCCTTCATGTCCACACACGCTAACTCTCCCTCCCTCTCTCCCTCCCTGTCTTCTTTTCATCTGCACTCTCCCGCTTATAAACACACATGTTTCTGTTACTATACATGCGAGGACCTTGTGGGATATGACTGATAAACTTTCACAGTTAAAGCTGCATCAATGAATATTTTTCGGGTTAAGAGAGTTATGTGCTGCACTCGACCGGGGCTTCTTCTGCCTCATTGTTTTGGTTTGGCGTATTTACCGTATGGTTCAGTGTCTCTTTTCTCACGAACCTTTGTTTTCATCAAACAAGACGTTAATACCCGGTGTACATTACCTGCCCAGCACCAAACAGTAAACAAATAAAGTTATCTGGAAGCTAAAGAGCCACATGTGTTTCCCAGGAGGTGGTGGAGACTGAAACAGAGATCACTCTGTCACACTCATCAGGTCCCCAGCCATATAACTCATGAAGTGCTGGAGTCTAACTTTGTACCTTTACTCAATAACTGTACTTCTACTTTGCCTGAGTATATCAATCTTATTATATTACACTTCTATTCCACTATATTTTGAAAGCCAATATTACTCCACTATATTTATTTGACGACGTTAACTTAAACAACTTTATAGTTACTATTCTAGTTTCTAGATACATTGCATATTGATATTATTAGTATGAAATATAAATCAACTAATAAATTATGATGTATTATTATATGTTGAAGCATAAAGATGTAAAACTGCTAACTACTATTTATAATCCGGTTATGTAATATAGTTTGTATAGAAATGGGCCATTCTGCATCTACTTTTACTTTAGATAATAACTATATTTTGATGCCAATAATTATGTATGTTTACTTACTTAAATACACTTTCAAGTTGCTGCTCTTATGTGAGTAAACAATCTGAGTGCTTTTATCACCACTGCACATGTAAGATGATAATGTTGTTCCATATCTGCTGAATTTGTAAGCAAGTCATTTTTACTGGTTTGTTAGATGTAACGTGATATTTTCTTGCCCCCTAGTGGTGCAAAATCAGATGATGCAACTAATCTGACATTTTTATCGTATGGAGTTTCTGACCACCAGCAGTGGAGCAATATTTACTGTGCAGAAATGAGAGTCGTATCAACATCAAGAAAACTAATAAGCATACTTTCCCAAATCCTGAACTATTACTTTGACATTCACCGCTCTAAACACTTGATGTCAGTCAGCTACTTCGCCTGGCACCCAAAGTTAACTTTTTGGCAATCATAACTGAATAAGATAATTAAACCCTAATTAAACCCATCAACAGCTTGGGAGGTAAAATGAAAGAAAGACTGCCTCACACATAACTGTAAACAAATCTTCACTATAGTTAATTCATAAACTCCTATTGGTTTGTCACCTGGGCCTCATAAGAATGGAAATTCACCAACACACACACACACACACACACACACACACACACACACACACACACACACACACACACACACACTCAGCTTTGCAACCTGTTTTCATTAAAAAGTGGTGGATAATTTCAGTGAAAGGAAGCCATTCCGGTGGTTTCATGGTGGTGTTAACGCAGCTGGATACGGTGTTGGTTTTGTGGCGGGTGAAAACACAGGTGCTGGTGAAGCCAGGGGAAATGCTTTACAGCCGGTAAACAAACACATCTCCTGTAATTTCTGCTCCGTAAGATCTGCAGCCGGCCCGCTCCGGGTTACTGGATGTTAACGTTGGCTACTCGACAGCTTCTGGTGTTTAATCTGTTTTCTAAAGAGTGTCCCAACTTGTCATGGGCGCCTGTTTTTTCCATCCAAACTGCCTGTCTGTTGTCACGTTGATGCGCAGGGTTCGCTCATAATGACTCGATGACATCAGGTCCCTGTTTGCGTGTCTGTATAATCAGCGGTAGCGTCTCAATCTCTCTGCTATGTCAACATCACCCTCCCTGTTCTGGCTTGCTCTGATGCTCTTCAGGTAGAGAAACATTCCTGATGCGTGTGTGCACGCATGTGTGCGTGTTTTCGTGTGCAATTAAGTAAAAAATCAAATAGCGTGGATGCTTCCTGAGGACAGAGCTGGATGTTTTTAGGTGAAGGGCTCCAGCAAAGGAGTTTCAGTCTATGCCATAATCTTCTCATTTCCTCTGTAAGTGAATCACAGCTGATGGGATAATGCTGAACACATGACTCACTTATCCAGCACACACTTCCTCTGAACATATTCCTGAGAAGAAATCCCCCTTTTTTTCTATTCCCTTCTGCCCTCCTCAAGACCTCTGGGTGCTGGTAGCTGTGTGACACCCATAGCAGGACAGTCTCAGGGTGATGGGTGCTGCCGAAGAGGGGCATTGTGACTCCCAGCGAGAGGAGGGGAAGGTTTGGGGGTGTTGGGGGGGGGCGGGAAGAAGGGTTATTGTCCCCGAGCCTGCGGGAGCTGCCATGCACTCCGAGGCCAATAGCAACACAAGAATGCTGACAGGACAAAGGCCATAACTCCATTCTATAGCAACACAAGCGGGGCATTGTGTTCATACAGGCACGCACACACACGTATGCACACACACATGCATGCAATTCGCCATTACTACAATAACACACACATACACATAAACTATACGGGAGCAAACTATGCATCTGTGCAAGCATGCCAAACACTCATTCATCAGCTAGTTTCCCACACCATGCAACCCCCCACAGGACATCTCCATCACTGGCTGAGAATGGCCAGTCAATCTGGGGACAATGATCAAGCGAGCAAGCAAGAGAGACAGTAGGAATGAGAGAGAGAGAGAGAGAGAGACAGAGAGAGAGAGAGAGAGAGGAGGTCTGCGGTTCAGCTGCAGCATTTCATGTTTGTGGCTCCCTGTTGCGTCTACGCTTCAAGGCCAGTTCCCACCACATAAAAAAACACCTCCTTCCCCGACTAACCTGAAGGCATCTGCATCAACGT
Organism: Amniataba percoides; assembly: GCA_037176925.1. Classification (NCBI taxonomy): domain Eukaryota; kingdom Metazoa; phylum Chordata; class Actinopteri; order Centrarchiformes; family Terapontidae; genus Amniataba; species Amniataba percoides. Next base: position 4,198,899 of record JBAJHX010000002.1, on the reverse strand, counting down.
CATCATGAAAAATAAAAGTCCCATTCAAGATATGTGAAATAGTAGAAGTATTATCAGGAAAATGTCTCCTCACGTTACCTTTATATGACATTATTAGGTTGTTAGAGCTGGTTTTAACTACATTACACAGAGTTAAACCAGTGGTTCCCAACCTGAGATGTCTGGGATGACAAGAGATGAATAATGGGAGAGGAAAGAAGGTAAAAACAACATTAAAAAGTTCTGCTAGACAAAGTTGTTGTGAAATATTGGATAATCTGACGTCATCAGGCCACAAATAGTTTTTTAACAAGAGTGTAAATCTCTGTTTGGTGTCATTTCCATGTGCTTTTGCATCACCTCATTGCGTCCTCTTCTTCTGCAGTGGCATTGGACCGGAGAGTTAGCGCCACCAGCTGTTTATCTTGATGCTCCTGCACGGGTGCGACAGAAAACCCATTCGCTCTGTACCCTTTACACAGGCGTTGTCTATCCATGGTTATGTGTTCCAGTACCTTTATGGGCCCTCCCCACATCAGTCCCATGTTCTTTTACTCTTAATAATCATTAATAGTGGATGGAAACGCACAAAAGTTAATACCAATTTTCTGACTATAGACATTTAAATGTGACAAACTTGAGTTGTTACATGCAGAAAATGATTTTTATGGAGTCTCTGAGAGGTCAAATTTTTTTAATAGTCCATGCTTTTACAATATGATTAAAACAGGCACCTAATCTTTGAAAAAAAAGATGTGACCGCTCAGCTGTAACATCCATGTAGTGGAATAAAAAGTACAATTTTTCCTCTGAAATGTGGTGAAGAGAAGTATCAAGTAGCATAAATGCAAACACTCAAATTAAAGTACCTCCAGTAGAGTATTTGAGTAAATGTACTTAGTTACTTTCCACCTCTGAGGCATTCCTTCCAGTCACATTCTTCTTCCCGTACGCACTCGTTCACCCCGTCCCCTGCTGTCTGGAAACAGCTTGGCAGAAACTGGGAGGAGCAGTGACCCCTGTGCCACAAATCTGTGAATGGGCCACGAATGAGGAAATGTGGGTACAAGAGGCTATCCGGCCGCGGCTGTGAAAAAAACACATCCTCTCCCGCTCACCTCTCGTTGAGGAGGCGAGGCCGGCAGACAGGTGAGCGACCTTTGACCCGGCCTGCTGCGGAGCGCCGTTCGACGCGCCAGGAATGTGTCCACACCTCTCGGCCAACCACGTCACAGCGAGCGGGCGAGGAGGCGGCGGAAAACACGCACGCCGCCTAAACCCAAACAGAGTGTGTGTGCTCGCCCCGGCCTCTCTGTTATGGTCTACATTCTGTGGCGCTGTGTGAATGTAGGGGAGAGTGTTTTGGGAGCGAGAGTGATGGATGACTTAATCTGAAGGGACACGGAGAGCAGAACGGGAGGCGTGTGTGTGTGTGTGTGAGAGAGAGAGAGAGCAGGGTGATAAGGATATTTTTGTCCAATTTATGTGAAGTATTTCAAGGCCTGGGCAGTTATATCAACTGTTGTTGGGAGCTGGAGTTCCTGTGAGCGTGGCTGGCAGCGAGGTTTCAATGACAGAGAGAGACTGCTGCATCTTATTAAAGGATAAGTTTGGTTTATTACAACTTGGGTCTAATTTTTGTAGCTTTAGCCATCGTTTCTTTTGGAGTTTCAATGCTGTATTTGCCATTCTGATTGCTGACCTACGGGGACAAAGCAACGCTGATTAAAAGACGGCAAGAAGAGATTTTAAACAAACTCCCACAGCTGTTATCTCTTATTTTTTATTTTATGTTTTAAGAAATGCAAGGAATCTCTGTCTGTCCTTTGATTACGTTGACAACCGTTGTGATGGACTAAACACTTGGCGGGTGTGTTGCTGAGGACCGAAGAAGTGCAGAGTCAAGATTGAAGTTGTTTGGATGAGCCGTAAACCATAAATAAAGTCCAACCTATAATTTCTGATATACACACATTTAAGTTTAAACAACAGGTGAAAAGATATATTTCAACTGGAGAACAAGCGATCAGCCAGTTCTTAATGCACTTATTTATAAAATATTACAACTGACTTGATTGTGTGATTAATACACTGCCAATATTTTGGAAAATCAAGGTGAAAATCAATTAACAGGTGATTTATATTGAAGAAATCCTTAAATATGTCTTATATGTCTGAAGTTTCTGAAAAATCAACCTGGACTCGAGAGTTTTCCATCACAGTTTACAGACTTCCCGGTTCAGCTTAGACCTAATTCCCTAATTCACCAGATTTGTGCACTCACAGTTTCCCTGCCCAGGAAGCAATTATCACTGACATTTCGCTCACATTCAGGTCTATGCAGTCTGGCTAAACTCATCGTCTAATCCCTTGTTTCGTGACCCACTGGAGACCAATTTGAATGTGCATTCCGAGATCTCAGCTACAGCGAGTAAAACACGCAGAGAAATGAGAGAAATGATGGCCAAAACTGTGAAAATAGCACCCGAGTTGTAATAATCTGGAATTATCCTTTAATATTACCATATACAAAAACAATTAAACAGAGATGAACAATAATATTTATATAGATATATACAAATAATACTGTACAAGAGCACAAAGAAAGGAATAAAAAGAACAGTCTGGATTTAGCAGTGTAATATGAGATGAATCAATATACACGAGGCTGCATCATAAACATTGGAACGGCTGTTTTTTGAGTTTACACAAACCTACAGGAAAGCTTAAGAGCTGGACTGAATCTGGACTGTGCTCGTTTTAAACCTTTGCATTCAATCACTCTCTCTGTCTGTCTCTCTCACTCACACACACACACACACACACACACACACACACACACACATTTGCAGAACAGGCAAATACATTCACGTTCGGGGTAAAACCCATTCACTCTGATTTCAACACAGGCACACCTGGACTGGCTAAGGTTTAACCACCTGTAGTGGCTTGTATGGCTTGTTCAGCGTCACTCTGGGTGCTTTGCACATTATGTCAGCGGTACACACACACACATGCACACACACGCTGCCTGTGTGAGTGAATGTGTGTGTCCACATGGGGAGTGGAGGTGCTCTATCCACAGTCCATGTCGGGGAATCATTTAATGTGTGTGTTAAATCTTCTTCTCTTGTCTGTGTTCATATTCCCTCAGTCCATCTTAGGCTAAAGTGCTGCAGAGGGGAAAAGATTCAGTTTGTGTGTGTGTGTGTTTTAATGTATGTCATCCAGGGGATATCACTCAAAATAGAGAGAGCACTTGGCCGCAGCGCTGAATTCCTCAATGTCTCGAGCAGCAACAGCAAAAGAAATCCTACTCAGGAATGTGCGAGACAGATATGTCTTAATAAAATTAAGTCTTGTGTGCTTTTAGCTGCTGTCGCTCGCCACTGACGACAGCAGAGAAACAAAGGGGTGTTCAGTCATCTCAGTTCAGCCCCCAAAACCTGCTCCCGGACGTGTGCGATCATTATTCCACATCAGGAGGACGAGAAAAGGCAAATCCACAGCATTTGTTTCTGTCAAAAAACAGTCTCGCCTGTGCATGTGTCCGTTTGTCCTCCAGTGTTTTAAACGGCCGGTCTACCAGTTGCAGTCTTTCTTGAGTAGCGTGAGGACTTTGCGCCCCAAACTGGCTTTCCAAGGCTTGACGAAGCTCTTCATGTTGACCAGGAGGCGGCCCTGCTTACGGTCCGAGTGGCCCGCCACAAGGTACTCCACACCTGAGAAATGACGTCAGAGGTTAGAGACACAAATTTCAACTTTTAAAAACCTCAAATCAACTTTTAAGCTCCACAGAAAGATTCTTGAAACAGCTTTAATGTGAATATAAAGCTACGGCAAACTAGCATAAAAAAAAAAGGTGTTCAAAACTGCATTTCACCTTTGGCTCGTACTCATAGATCTCATTGTACATCATCAAAAGAGGTGCCAAATCTCTGTATTCTGTATTGAGATTTCTGTTATGGCCCAAAACAATCCCTTGAAAAGACCAAAACAAACATTGCCCCAGGTTCAAAATCTATCTACTGTGACATTTTATTACATAAATGACAAACTTTACTTGGGGAAAAGTCGATGCACAAACTTAAAGAGAAGTTGATAGTTGATCATTTAAATGCAACCTCAACACATATGCATTGAAGTCATTAAAAGACAGATTTAATCTTTGGCCTAATGAAACTTGTGCTGGAGGAGACAGTTGGTGTTTGTCTCACCTGGGTTGAGGATGGGGCAGGTGCAGCCCCGTGCGGTCCAGGACTCGGGGTAAAGAGTGACCCGACCCCGCTGTATCTTCACCTTGGTGTTCTGGCTGAGCACCTTCTGAACTTTGACCTCCACCTCAGCGTGGGAGCCCTTATCGTGGGCGGACAGCACTTTCACTTTCAGTACTGACAGTCGGGCAGAGAGACAGGATGTAAAGAGACCTCCAGCACACACGTATGATTTGCTGTGTTTTCAGTTTAAACTAAAATTCAGATCTGATAAGTTTTCCCCAGTAGGGTTGGTTTCATTTTGTAAACAGAAATTCATGGTTCCCAGAGGATGAATCCTCCTTTTGAATGTTACAGCCTTTGGGCTGATTTTCCATTAAAGTTAGCACAGACATTTATTTGTCTGATAACTTTGCTGATGCCTCAACTTTTAAACTAAACCATCATCAGGTCAAAGTTTCTGACTGTCTTTGGTTTATGATCAAAAACCTGCAACGTAATGACATCCCTGTGAGTCTCAGCTATACTTTGTGTTTAGTGGATTGAGTCTCTTTTTGCTGAATATATATATGTGTGTGTGTGTGTGTGTGTGTGTGTGTGTGTGTGTGTTGCGTTCAGGTAGGTTTCCACAGGTGGACAGACTTAGACACAAGTTGTAATGACACAAAATGATCATTTCATTGTCAAGGAAAACAAGATGATAAAAGAAGTGCATGTTTTTTTATTTTTCCTTTGTGTGGTGCAGTGTGTGTGTGTGTGTGTGTTCTCACCATATGCATAATTCATGGTGCAGAAGAGTTTACTGTTGGTCAGGGCTTGCTCTTTGCACTCACACTTCTCTGCAGGAGACAGAGGCAGATTAATATTGTAACATAACTGTGTGTGTGTGTGTGTGTGTGTGTGTGTGTGTGTGTGGTCTCAGATATTGTGCATGGCGTCCTAAGAATGCAAGAACAGTGTGTGTGTTCAAGTGAGGAATGTGCCTATGAAAGCAGCAGTTACATGGTGGTGGTGTGTGTGTGTGTCTAAGAAAAGGAACACTTGGAAACTGTCCATACACACACAGAAACACACACACATCCATCTTTGTTCCGTGTCCTTCTGAGGCCTTATCGAGACTTTCATTACTTAACCATCAATGCTTGTTCACTGGACTGTGAAGGAGGATGAATCACACACACACACACACACACACACACACACACACACACACACACACACACACACACACACACACACACACAC
>JBAJHX010000002.1:4161081-4193361 GCA_037176925.1 Amniataba percoides | reverse complement strand
CACACACACACACACACACACACACACACACACACACACACACACACACACACACACACACACACACACAGTCTCTGTATCTCACCTGAGTAGTGGAGGGCTGAAAAGAGCTCGTCGGCTCTGAAGATCCTGACCGGCTCACTTGAGTTTCCCTCCAAGTTGTACAAGTCCAGATCAGGGCTGCACAAACACACAAACGCGGGAATAAAAACGGGAATCTGCACAAAAATCAAATTACTCTGCTGCTGAATGAATTCAACTTCCTTGTGGACATTGAATGTGCCTGTGACTCGCCTCCAGTTTGTGGTTTAGTGTAAATAAAAATGGGCCTTGAAATGACAAATATAAATGTGTAAAGTTCAGTATTTCAGTCCTATTCATTCAATCATGGCGGCCCTCTGACTCCTCCTCTACACTCATGTTACCTTCCTCAAAAAATTGTTTTATATACACAGATTTTAGATCTCGGTATCAGCGAGGTACTCATCACCACATACTTTTGGGTTACTTTTTCACTCACCTAAACATGCAGTCTCCAGTGAAGGGATCACAGTCTCCTGCACAGTCACACGGACGGCAGCCGTATTCGTGGAAGCCCCAATATCCCACCATGCACCTGTCACAGTTGGCCCCGCCCACTCCAGGTTTACAGATGCAGTTTCCGTTGGAGGGGTCGCAGAGGGAGCCGTCAGCCAGGTGGAAGGGCATAGAGCCCAGCGGGTGACAGCTGCATGCTGGGGGAGGAAAAAAAGGGGGAAATGAGGGAAGGCAGCACCACTATTAGAAGACCAAATGCTAATAATTGATAAAAAACAAATCTTCTTAATTGAAAAAGTGACATATATTGCAACTAAAAGGAGAAAAACTGGAGGAAAAAAGAAATCAAAATGGAGCTGAGCTGTAGATAAATACATTGAGGCCAAAAGGGGCAATAGTAGAATACACATATTCTTTTAAAAAGGAAGAAATAATATAATAAGTAACAGAAGAAAACAATTCAAATGTGAAAAAAGTCTCATCAGGGAGTCTAAAGGTCTTTTAAGCTGACAGTTTGCTGACCTGCAAATTGTAATTTATTACCAGGACTCGAGTGTTTCATCATTCATCAGTTGTTCTATTTGTCTGTCTGTATTGTTGCAGGAGCTTGTAATACAAAGGACTCTCTCTTTTTCTTATCACACACACACACTCAGGCCTCTCCAGTTTTCTCCCTCCCTCATGTCCCCTCTAATTGTGTGCTGATAGGGTGTTCTTTAAACAACCTCCAAAAACAATATACTTGCATACACACACACACACACACACCCACATGTTTCCACTGGTAGTCTGAGAAAACTACTGTCTGCTGTCCTTTTCTTTTTTTTTTGCAGGAGTAGGTGTCAGGCCCTCCACCACTCCCCCCCTTCAGCCCCATAAATCTGTCCCTATCTCCAGGGCAGATGGGGAAGGAGGTGGGAGAGCGTTGAGGTGGGGGGGACGTGGTGAAGGAAAAGCAGATGACGAGGGGAGAGAAACAAAGAAGGGGCGTTGTTTTGGGGCCGTTTCTCTGCTGTTCAATGATGCTTGAAGCTCGACTGGCAGTAAATGACTCTAACTACTTACTGTACGCCCGGAGGCACTCTCACCTCTTTATGCATTATTAATGCTGCGTTTGATCACAGATAATAATAATAAAAAAAAAAAATCCTGATCCTATCCATGATGTTAAATTTATACATTTATAAGATTGCTTTTAAAAATGGATTAATTATCTAAGTGATTAATCAAGCAGACAAACACAAAACTTTCTGTCGTTCCTGTCTTTCTGTTTTCATCTTTATTAACTGAGTGTCTTTGTGTTTTTGGAAAGCTGGTTGAACAAAATAAGGAACTTTATGTAAAGTAATGCTGATTAACTGATTTGTTGATCAGCGGAAAAACAGTTTCTAGCTTCTTAAATGTGACAAAATCTCACCCCCCATTTAAAAAAAATTCTTAATTTAAGATTTTAGGACTTTTTTGGTCCCCGCAGGATTGTTTAACACCGTATTTTTTACTACACATGTTCAGTATTTTGTGTAATATTCTTATTTTCCTGTTTCGTCTGTGATTTATGTCTGTTTGGATGAGTTTTTCTGTTGGTGCGTTGCTTAGTGCAGAGTGTTCAGGGTTCGTTTGGGGTTATAGGGTCCTTTAAAAGAATCTCAATGAAAGCAGTCGCATTTTTCTCAGAATTTCCTCAATAAAAAAAAAAAGGGAGCAGGGAGAAGGGACTTTTCCCACACTTGACTTCTCAAATTACAGATGCGGCACTCTTCGGCCTGTAAGAGCGATGCCAGCTCAACCTTCCAGATCTCCAGACACTTTATCAGACGAATCACCCGGGACAACAGAGATAAGATATCGTAAGACCGAGCTGTGTAATATCAATAAAATCATAAAGATATCACATTTATGGACTTTACAGATGTCAACATGTACGTAAGCACATGATATTCTCACATATAAAAAGAACATATCAACCATTATATGGCCAGATTTTAATTTACAAACAGAGAAGCCTTATGTAAGTGTTTGTGTGTGTATTAAGTGTGTGTGTGCACGCGCATGCATCAGGGCTGGATCTCTTCTATTGTTTAGCCTCCGCACGTTAATAATTAACCGAGATTACAGGACAACCTCAGCCCCGTGTAAAGCCCGAACACGTGTGACCATGTGTTTGGTGAGCGTGTGTGTTTACATATCTGCGCGAGAATTTATGAGCGTTTGAAGGGGTCACCGCAGAAGGACTCGAGTGTGTAAACGTGTGTGTGTATCTGAGATAGTCAGTCAGCTGCAGGAGCTCCGGCGATGAAAACTTCACAAATGCGGGCTGAGATGACACCTGCCTCACCATACACACACACACACACACACACACACACACACACACACACACACACACACACAAGACGTATATCTACAAACACACACTGTAACCCCCCCCCACACACACACACACACACACACACACTCCATTGCTAAAGTGTTTTGGTGTGTACGAGCTTGACAAGAGTGTTTTCTTTCCCGGGCCCCTCGGAGCCTGGTATGAAAAAAATGTGCCTCACGACGGAGGGAAATTCCTCCATTGTCAGCGAGCATCTACAGCAGGATTTCACAACCTGTACCTTCATCTCAGGGGTTCTCCAAGCACGCCATCCCTCCCTTTTTTTTTGCTTTCCTATCAATCACCCATCAGCAAGGATCATTACTTCTTTAGCCTCCATAGTGGTGCAAAAAAACCCCGAATAATACAACCCTAGCACTGAAATTCAAACCTTATAAAAGGTCTGTTCATTGTTTTGAATGGCCTTATCAGAGAATGCACCTGAACTTTATGGCTGTATTGTGCTCTCGTACCTGCTCCGAAAGAAATGCATCGACAATAAGACCCCGAATCGGTGCTAACGGACTGGAAACAGAAAGAGAAATGATTTACGCTGACGCTGTCATAAGAGGTTGGTATCCGTGCTGTACGACCGTGACAAGGATGCAGATTTATGGGGAAAGACTAGACTGCGAGTCTGCAGCGGCTCTGCGAGGGATCCGTGTTTTCTCAGGCTCCTGCTGCTCCCTGGCTCAATATCCTCTATAATACGACACACCGAGGAGACCCTTTAAGAGGTTAAGGTCCTGACTAATAACCCCTAACCTTAGGCTGTGTTTCCTGCCTTTCTTAACCCATCAACTCCCTTTACCTTAACTACACCCCGACCCCCCCGTCCCTGACCCGAATCTCAGCCGACCAACCTCCAACCTTTGCCAGCAAATACTCTGTCATTGTTGTGCACCTGACAATAAAGTCGTGACTCTCGAATCACTAATATCATCCAGGCTGGACTACTGTAACCTCGGCATTTCCCTTTGTGACCATTTTCCTTTTGCAGCTATATCAAATTGAGAAATAACCTGTAATTTGATCTTGTATCTTGCTTTATTTGTATAACATCTATGCCCACAAAGCATATGTCTTTATGAATATATATCTTTGTGCAGCTCTTTGGCCCCAAATCTGTTTTTCTTATGTGCTGCGTAAATTAAACACACTTGAAACATATTTCACTCAAACCCACAAATTGTCAGCCCCTCGGTGGTGTTAGTTCGTAGGAATACATCATGTGGGGGTCATGAACATTCATGCAACAGTTGTTGAGATATTACAGAGAGCAAAGTGCTGCTCGCATTGCTGTTCTGTTCCTGTTGACGGTTTGCTGATGTTTATCGATATGCTACCACTATTGTTGATTTTTATCATTTTCCTGTTTATGGAAATATAAGAGTTGACGGGATGGTTTGAAGGTTTTTAAAAGTTCAAACATTTCTCAAGAAGTGTGTATATTTCTGGTGTGATGCATCTTTTGATATGAAAAGCAGATAAATAAAATGTGCATGACACATCGACTCTGACTGATGCAGCTGGGCCGATCGCCAGCATGGTCTTTCCTCTGACATGTTTTGTAACGGTCTGGTTTGATTTGACAGTTGTTTTAAATCCTCTGTGTAGTCCTAGGTCAACACACACACACACACACACACACACACACACACTCATATTGTAGTAATCATGTGCGAGTCCAGCGTACCTGCATGATTGAGCTTACTGGGTCAAATCTGACAGATAATCAGAGGGAGAATGTAGCCACCGCTCTGTGTTTACGGATGACTATCGCGTGTTTACTTAAGACTCATCTCATCACCGGAGGGCAGCACGCCGCTCCACCCAGACACACACACACACACACACACACACACACACACACACACACAGAGGACCCTCACACAGCACCAATGATTACCCCGAAGCTACCCGAGCTCTGAGTCACAAGTGAAAAATGGCAAAACAAGCCGAGATGGACAAGCGGGGGGTTGTGTACGGAGCTTTGAGTCAAGACGAAGGAATGCCACCATCTGATGATTAACTATGGCGTAAACCTTGGATGGAGCATCTGTCTGTCTCTCTCTCTCACACGCACACACACACACACACACACACACACACACACACACACACACACACAGCCAGGTGCCCATCAGGAATTGATGTTATCCAGCACGTCCCGGCTTGCGATCCGAGTCCTCGGCATTCCTCGAATGAACGCGAGCGCCGTGCCAGTGTGGCATGTATGAGGCCGATGTTATGATTCACACCGGCAACGCTTTGTCAACGCTGATGATGATTCATTGGTTTGTATCACAATTTGCAGTGTGTTTTTCATGTCAGCGGTTGTGGACAAAAAAAAATAAAATAAATAAATCTAAAAACACTTCTGATATTTACAGGTGAAATTTCTTGTCTCATTGAAATAAACAACATTTTGGGGTGAGATCAAGCAGCAAATCATCTCTGAGCATAAATCATGTCACCAGTTTGAAAAACAATCTTAGTTATAGATCATCTGATTTAACTTTATGATATGACTAAAACAAGACAAACGCAGGTGTAGTCCTGTTCATGAGGATTTTACATGTCTGCTGTTTGCATTCACACAACATTAAACCAAATCACATGGTTGTAATTCAGTCTAAAAAAAGCAAGAAAAAGCAGATGTTGTCAGTACTGAGAGCCTTAAAGTGTGGATTTAAATGTTTTTATAGCCAGTTTGCCGCTCATTGTCGCACAAAGTCAAGGCCACTTCAGAGCCCTCTTCAGCATCGCTCCAGGTGTGTTTGCTGTTATTTGTGTGTGTGTGTGTGTGTGTGTGTGTGTGTGTGTGTGTGTGTCTTACGTTTGCAGGAGTCGGGCGCCGTGTGCGGTCGCTGGGGGTCTCTGTGGAAGCCAGCCTTGCACCTCTGACACTGATTCCCCTCGGTGTTGTGCAGACAGTCACACACGCCGCCGCTCCGCTGGCCCGACTCGCGCCACGCCGTCCAATCGAAGTGGCAGCTCTGAGCGTGTCCGTTACACTTACACTCTGTGAGAGGCAGGAAATCAACACATCAGCAAGGAGGACGGGACATAAAAACTGAAGCTTTAGACGAAAATACAATACCTCTAGTGAGCTTTTGATCACTTATATATATATATATCTGTATACTGTATTTATACTCTAAAGCCCTGCAGAAATACTGTTGAGTTTTATTGTGATGGAGAAGATAACAACACACAGATAAATAGTGAAAAATTAGACTATGCTGCAGTTTTATGGACATTTTTGGGCTTTTTGACACATCTGGTCCATTAACTGGTGAATTTCTTGTATTTTTATTAAACTGTTTCTCAGAGGGATCTTTGTCTCTTTCTGCCTCTTTCAAGTTCCACTAATTCTACAGTGTTTTGTCCTCATGTGCAAAACATTGCATTTTTTCAAACCCCTCATCCAAAATAACATCTGTTGGGGAAATGGACTTCTTACAACCTAAAGCATGAAAGGCCATTCAGAAATATTCATAGAGAAGTCATTGTCCCGGTTAATTGACTGAATCAGTACTATGACGGATCAGTATTACGAACTGTGTCTTTGTGGCGACATTACTGAGAAAGATCACCCGTAATGTTAATAATGTGTCCCATAATGCAGCAGTGGTTGGTCCAGCAGAGAGGCTTGGCGGACCTAATGCAACACACTTGCTCTTCAACTCATCTGACTGATCTGACTGAAGATTTCCAAAACAAGTGCAGATCCAAAGAAAAGAAGCAAAGATGAAGGCCAAAAAAGTTATCATAAAAGTTACCTTGCTGAAGTGGAGATGCAGACGTTAATGTTAATAAATCAATTTTAAAACAATGAAAGAGACTGTGTCATCATGTGACGTCCAAAAATACCCCTACAATTATCACCTATCGCCATAAGAAGGAAAATGGAGTTCTTAAGGGATGTTGCTTTAAATTTGAGCCACATATCAAAATAATTTGCATCTGATTTGCAGGATGTTTGCAGAACTGTTTCACCGCAAATGAATCACGACTTTCTGCTCTCTCTGTTTGCTGACGATGGCCACATGTTACATTAACTTCTACCCGCGGTAGAAAAGGTGCGACTGTGTTTGCTCGACTCACTCCGACACTCGTGCGGAGCCCCCGTGAGTCCGTCGGCGGGCTGCCAGGGTCGGTCGTTGTAGAGAGGAGCGCAGCGCTCGCAGTGGTCACCTGCGGTGTTGTGTCTGCACACACACTTCCCATGGACCTGAGAGAGAAAAAGAGAGGGAGAGAGGAAGAGAGAGAGAGCTCATTAGCAACAAGAAAACTGATAGACAACGACAGACATGGAAGGAGAAACAAAGAGGTCAGTGTGATGGAGAGGAAAGTTTCCCACATGAGGACAAGCCTGTTGGGGGTGAGGACTCTACTCGTCCTCTAGTTTTTACACTCGTTCTCTCCATTTCCTCCTCTCTGGCTTCCCCCCTCTTTCTCCTCCTCCTCCTCTCCATTTCCTCTGATTTCCTTACTTCCTCCCACCCTCACGTTGCTCTGTCAGCCTCTCTCGTACTCCCTCGCCCGAAATTAGTGAATGGACATTGATTGTTTGGCTTCATCACTGGAAACAAGAACAGGCCTCTGGTCTGAAAAGCCTGTGTGTGTGTGTGTGTTTACGAGTGTGTGTGTATGAGAGGAGCGCAAGTATGCAGCGCTGAGAGCACAATAACAATCTCCTTGTCATTCCTGTGAGCTGGAATGCCATGCATGCTGGATAATGATTGAAGGAGAGGAGGGGCTGGGAGCTGGGGGGGCAAGGCATCTGAGGAAGCTCTTTATTTGTTTGCGTTACACCGTGCAACTGTAATGTAGGACACACACACACACACACACACACACACACAATTATACAACGATTACAGAGGCAGACACACACTGATCCATGGAGCTACACATGCAAGTGCACCCAGACACAGAAACAGACTGCAGAAGCACAAAAACACATATTTTTCTTTTCTCAGTTCTTGAATTTTGTTTCCCACGGTGTGTGATGTGGAAGAAGTATTAAAGCGTACAAGTATTACCAGCAAAGTATAAACTAAACTTACAAACTTGCAGTAAGACGGCCCCTGACACTTTTATATCTGATGCATGTGGATGCTGCATTTTTACTGCTGCACATGTTTAAGGCTGAGCTTGTTTTAACTACTTTATATACTGTTGGGTACTTTAATCTTCAGAAATGCATCACAGTCTATAAATTCATCGTATGTTTGCAGCGTGGTTGACCTGCATGTGAAAAAATTCATAAACACAGCCTAATATTCAGCTTTGTGACGATGCAGCTGATCCAAGGAGGGTTTAAATCATTTATTGAGCTTAAGATGTATTTATCTAACACAGAAATGAACATTTCATTCATGGTTTTCATAAGCTGAGATGTGGTGAAGCAGAGGTAAAAATCTGCAGTAAAAAATGGGATGACAAGTAAAGTATAAGTACCTCAAATTTGTGTACAGTTCTTGAGTAAATGTGCTGCATCACCACGTGTCGGTGACGTGTCGCAAACTTATGAATGGCTCCAATACACACACAAACACGCCGCACTGAAACTAGAGTTAAACACATCCACATGCTACAGAACAGAACCAACATGTTATCCGCCTGAACTGACCCCAGATCGGCCCTGTGATGTCGAGGTGAACACACGCTCACACATGGCTGGTTTTACACCATCTCAGTCACACTAATAGAGGGGAGCAATTGCATACAAGGCAGGAGACCTAATGACACATATCGGCAACTTGAAAAGGAGGAAGAATGTGATTAATGGAGAAGAGAAAAAGAGGAGCAAGGGAAAAGAAAAAAATGGAGAAAGGAGACGGCCAGCAGCAGCAGCTGGCTCGAGTCCAGACAGCTGGTATTTCAACCCATTTCACATGTTTACCATACCGTGATACGGGACAATTAACACATGTACACACTGAGAGCTGCACACACGCAAGCATGTAAACTCAGCCACGCAGAGCGAACTGCCGGACTGATACGTGATGCTGAGCGCTGACGGAAATATCTCTGGAAGCTGCTGATAGATCATGTTCATGTCAAAAGAGATAAATATATAGCTTTTTAAAATCAGAAACAAATAATTAAACCCAAATGTAGAGTCTGAAACAGGTGCTGGAAGAGTTAGATATTGTTTTTAGTAGAAGGGTGACAGTTTAACTAAATAAAAGCACAACATAAAGAGGTAAAAACATTAAATCCTGCAGCTAATATCATTATATAGACCTCAATGTTTTTATTTATATAGTTTAAACATAGTTTTTACTACTTTATATGTGTAATTAAAATAAAATTTCTCACTGTCCAACTGGATGTTACACTGTGAATACCACATCTTGTAACTAATCTCTGCTCACGTGGCTGTGATGTAATGATGTAAAGATCTGATTTTTTCCACCAAATCAATTTTTCTCAGACTCTTGAAAGTTTCCTCCAGAGCCACAGAAGACATTACACAACTGAGCAAACAGACCTTAAATGTGTAAAAATCAGTGGAGTGGAGAATTTCAGAATAAGAGACTGTTCAGCACAAATGAGCCAAATCGTGTACATGTAATAAATAAAAAGCTAAAAGATGGAAAACAACACACCAACTGTTTCTGACGCTCCAGTAGCTGTGCCTGACTGTCATTATGTGTGTGTGAATGTTTGTAAATGTGTGTGTTGCTTTTGTAGCTAACTAGCAGACAATGTAATCACCCTAAACCACCAAAAAAACCCACATGGGGGGAACAGGAGAAAAAAAAAACAGCAACAGACAAACAAACTGGTCTTTCCATCTACGCTCACTGAAACCGGGCGGTAATGACTCGACATATCAGGACCACTTTCACCGCTGATTACTGCACACACACACACACACACACACACACACACACACACACACACACACACACACACACACACACACACACACACACCCTTACACTAGACAAAACATTGCATGCTCAAGCACACACACCTCACACACAGCAGACCAAACAAACAAACATACTGTATATGTCCGAACAGAAGAGAAAATAAAGCTGCGCTGTGTGTTTGTAGCATAAATCGCAGAGCTGAAAACATGCTGCTTTTCTGACTTTTTTAGAGATGCGTGGTTCTCATAGGACAGCCATGCTAAAAACATGACGATCTTATAGACCATGATGCATATAAAATAGTTAAATAGGCTCAACAGGAAACATGTACAGTGTAAAATGCAATGCACACATTAGTGAAGCAGTCAATCTACTGAAGAAACATCAAATATAAAGTAAACCACTTTACTTTTAATTTATGTGCTTTAAGTAAATCTTTCAGATAATACTCACAATAGTTTTGCATGCAAGACTTTTACTTGTAATAAAGTATTTTCACTTTGGGATATTGGTACTTTTGCCTCAGTAAAGGACCTGAATACCTCTTCCACTACCGCACACGCCCTTCCCTTCCCTTCCCTGAGTGATCAGTAATCTCTGCCCTCATCTCCCATCTTGCGCTGCTCTGCTGTTGTTTGGGTTTTTCCCGAAAAGGCGGCTCTCTGGGTCGAAACGGAGACACAAAACAAACTGCTGATAGGCGGGAGAAAGGGACTTATATAACTCCTCTGTGTTTACCGAACGCTCCTGCATGGCACACAGCAGAACGACACTCCGATGACCTCAGGTAATGTTGTGAGGACGGTTAAGAAGGATTTACTGTTCAAACTTTAAGTCCTGAGAGCAGCTGGACTAATATCAGTGATGTAACATGACTATCAGCCACTCTTGTGTCATTATTATTAGGAATATTATAAGTATCATAATTATTATCATTATTTTATTATCATGATGGTTTTTATTATCACTATGCCGGCATGCAGATGAGAGTTTTACAGCTCTGTGGTCTAAAGACTTTTAGAGGATTTTCTACCCCCAGAAGAAGGAAATCCTCAAGAAAACACTCTGCAGAGCTACTTGGAATTTCTTGGCACAAAAACAGTCAGATTTTAAGATTTAGAGACCGTGTCCAATAAATCGGCTATCAGCAGCTTCGTAACAAAAACGCTGCTATCAGCAAAGAAAACACATGAATCGACTTGTTCATCTATCATGTGTAATACCAACCATTTCTGCTGCATTTCTGGATAAAATGTGAGGTTTTTTCAGCTGCTTGTCAGAGCGCAATTTTAATGGTCTGATAAGTTATGTATATGTGTCCGTTCATGCAACATTTTTCTGCACTAAATGACTCATGGGATGTGGAAATGGAATAGGAAGTGAAAACATGATGAGCAGAAGACCAAAAGATTTAAAAACACTCATTACCAGGGATCCTAAAAATACTTTCCATGCACTTGTGCATGCTACATACAAGACACTGGGAAAGAATAAGCTAAACAGAAATGCACCCTGACTGAGATCTCAAATAAGGTTGATATTGTTCATATCAAGACATTCTAGTACAAAATCACTAAGATAATAGTTGATGACAAGTTACACAATTTGTCCATCTGACAGGTTTATTTTTCAGTCATAAATTGTCCATTTCAGAGTGTAGCTTAGATGATTCTTTAGAAATGGAGAGATCCATATCAGAAATATTTCTTTTATAAGGTATTTTAGTAGAAAACCCGAAGCCTCCGGCTCAAATGATCAGCTCTATTGTATATAAACCACTGTAGCACTATTGTTTATCTGTATAAATGTCTTTGCTTATTTAAGTTTTGAAAAAATTCCTTCTTGACTCTCACTTTCCCTGTCGAGCTTCGCTGATTGCAGCAAAACAGGCGTTCAGCTTCAAAGTCATCCAGCGTTTCTGTTTTTGGAGATGGCTGTGATAGGAGCCCGGCTCTGAAACACTGATGGTTGATCTCCAGGAAAAACACAGAATCACAGTTTTATCATCACACACACACTCACATCAACACCATCATTAACCCTCACTTGAATCAATATCTACATCTCTTGGGTTTGTTATCAGCAGAAAGGCAGCTGTTTATCTGACCAGACAGAGCCAGAAGACCAGAGGAAGCCCCCCTTTAGTCTGTTATTAAGACAACTGCCAACACAAAGTGGAGTATCAAGCCCTGTAATCTGGATTTCCTCAGAACAAGTGAAAAACCTGCCCGTGGGGTGTCATTACTTCATGATAATTATCAAAACAAGAGCAACTTGAAGAATGGAAAGAAATGCCAGTACATCAAAACAAGAGTGGCACATAAACATCACAGCAATGAGTCAGAAATGAGACATGCAGCTTAAAGATCAGTAAAAAGTTACTTAATGGAGCTCAACTTATGATTTCTTTCAAATAAAACTACAGCTTGTAGAGTCAAAGATACATGTGAAAACCCTCGAGCTCTTTTTCTATGTCATCATTTCAAGGACTAAGCTGCAGAGGAAAGTTAGTAGCTCAGCCTCTACCTAGTTTGATGTTGAATGAAACTGGCATTTACCTGCAGTAAGAGTAAGTAAGAGGACCTTTTAGGGTTGAGAGCAGTGGAAAAAGCTTGTAAGTGGACCTTGAGTGAAGAACATTTTGTCCAAGAACAGGAACGACCGTGCATGTATGAAAAATTAAAGACATTTTTTAGTCACGTCTTTCTTACCACGTGGTTGGTCCGGTCTCTGATGGGCTGGTACCCCGGAGCGGGAACACACTGCTCGGCGTGTCCGTTACAGAAGCAGCTTCCCTTCACGATCAGGTCGTAGATGGCGAAGTGCTGGGTGGGAAGAGCTTCGTGTGCGGAGGCGAGGTCTTTGGCCTGGCAGGGACACGGCTGCCGCTTCAGCAGTCTGATTCGGACGTTGGTCACCCTCAGCTGCTGCTGGCCCTCCAACCCGAACGGATCCAGTGACTCCCACTTCGGGAGGGTACGGTAGATCACCTGGTAGTCACAGAGAGAGTTCAGCTGTCACATTTCATGGTGAATAAACTGCAGACAGGGTTTTACCTTCTGATTTTTATGGGTAAACGTTCCTAGTAGGCAATGTCTGTTCATTTTAATGGGTTAAACATTCTCCAGGCCACAAAACACATGACAAAAATCTGCAATCTGACCAGAAATCACATAGAAAAAAGTCTGTCAACAAAAGACAGACCTCGGCACACGTGAGTGCAGACCATCAGTCGTCTTCCCTGATGATTTTCAAAAGGAAAACTGTATCAAATTTCTTCTAAATCTAGCCGTGTAGTTGCATAACCCTGCTAGTTTAAACAGTAATCCATTAAGTTTGTGAGTTTTAAGAGGCAGCAAGAAACCTGATTGCACCACATTCAAGCTGCCAGACAGGAGACATTTCTAGAAAGAAAACCTGCTGACCATAAAAACTCTACATCTTTACGACCAAATTCATAAAAACCAACACGTCTTGGCTTCCTTAACCAAGCTACAGAGACAAAAGTTAAGAAGTTTGATAACCCAAAATAACATTTGAGATATTAAACTGCCTACAACTTCCCCCGCGAATATGAAATATTTTCATCTCAGAAGCACCAAAACAACCAAAAACAGCATTTTCAAGGTAAAACAACAGACTCTCTGTTCCACTCATCACTTCTGTTTACAGAAGATAACGCCTGAAATCACTTTTTATTTAGGCAAATACATGAAGCAGATTATGAAGCTTTGTGAGGATACAACAGTGTCCTTTTGAGTTCAGGGTCTGTTGAGTGGTTGAAAAGGCGCAGCTCATGAAGTTTCCTTTTGTCTTGTCATTATTTTCCTAAAACTTTTCATACCTTTAAAAGGGAGTGAGTGTTAAATGCGGTCTTACTTCCTCTTGATAACCTTGAACATACAGTTTAAACCCAGACATGCTTAGTTCTCTTTTGAGATGGTGATGTTGTTGGATATTTCCTACTTCCTTCAGTTTCCTTTCTCTTTATGACTTTATTAACAGAAAAGAATAACAGAGTTCCTAAAACTAGAAAGAGAAGATGGGACGCTGTTCTCTCTCTCGTGGCCCAACTTCATGATTTAGAGGGATTAGACGGATGTATTCAGTGGAACAATTAGATTTATTGATGCTACTAATGTCACTACATCTGTCATGTTAATGGGGGTTTGTTTTGCTATCATTCGTCCTCTGAACTTTGACCTTGCACTCCCGCCGTCACTGACTATGTCCTCACGTGACCATGAGGGTGCTGGGTGTCCTTAAATGAGTGCACCCATCTCCCTCCCCTCCCTCTCTCCTCTCTTTACCCTGTCTGGTCCCTGGACATCCTTCAAATCGAAGATCCCTTTATATGCTGCCATCGCCATGGCTACTGCTGCTGCTAGCAACCAACACCGCTGCTGTGGTTGGGGCGAAAAAGTTGGTGTCTGCCCAAACTCACGCCATGAAAGAAATTTGCGTGTTTGTAGTGGGTCTTTTTTTGCAAAGGATGTGTAGTCATCTCTGTCTGTCATTGATATTATGGGACGAGTCGAGTAGCGTTTGTTTACGTGTGAATGTTTTCTTTGCTTTAAGGCTTGGTTGAGATGCAAGCAAAGCCTCCCATGCGGCTCCTTCATTGGCTGGATTACTGGCCGAGAGTGCGATGGGAGGAGCGCTATTAATTTCCCTGTTGTTGGAAAAGGTCAAGGGGTCACGGCATTGTGGTCCACAATTAAGAGAACACGACAAATAGGACGAGGGGCGCCGGTCCACAGGAGACCACGGAGAGCAGGGCCAGACAAAGACGGGGACGGAGATGCAGCTTCACATAACTCAGAGCCGGACAAAAGGCCTGCGACAGCCCAGTGACACCACAGCAACACCAGCACACACCCATAACCACACTGGCATGCACACAAACATCAGTGCGTCTTTACACGACAAAATCCAACAAGGGGTCTTCCAGAAGCTTTTACTACACAATCGCGCCTAATAGTTTTCTTTTGAATGTGGAGACAAAATATTAGTGTTTGCAAATATACTGATGACACCCAAGTTTATGTTAATCTGAGTTCCGAACAGATGTAGGTCTGGCCATAATCTAAGAGTCCTGAGGTGGATTTATGGGGTAAGCAAAATGAGGACAAGTTTAATTAATGTATAAGAATTTATCTGTGTTCAATTTAAATTTTCATAAACTGGAAAATCATGATGAAAATCATGGTGAAATTCTAATTGTAAAAATTACATATATTTGTAGCTTAAAATGCTGTTTAGCTACTTTTTAATCCATTGCAAATGACTAAATTGGAAATTAAACAGCTTATTAGTGTTGTCTTTCCCTTTTTCGTCTCCTTTTTAAGCATTTTCTGAGTTGCAAAGGGACATTGTTTTCCATAAATTATGGTAAACTCTTATCTTGCAGCAGAAAACAGACTTTTAGGCATTGAACCACTGCAAAAATCTGTTGGAACTGATCTCCTTTGTAAAAATCTGCCTATTTTTTCGGGGGAAAATCAAAGCAAGCATGCAGTCTGTTTAGTCCACTCAAACTCCAACCTGTTCAGAGTTTTCAGTGTCAAACGGAGTCAGAGCATATGACAAAATGGCAGGTATTGAGGGAAGGTGCAAAGTCAACCTGCTCACGTAAATAGGCGAGTGATGGATGTCAATTTGGTTTTGCACGTGTATGTAAATCAGCATGCTTCCTGTTCAGGGATCTGCAAAAGTTTAATGAGAAAGGAAATACATTCATTGAGTTTGCTGGATACACACAATGTGTCTTTGTGAGGTTAAAACATTTATACCACATATAAGTTTGTTTTCAAGAAAACTCGATGGGGAAGCTTTAACTGCAAGTGAAGTGCAGAATGAAAAGCAACTGTTACTGCTGTGTTTAATGTAAAATCTAATAACATTTTAAAAAGAGGATATCAATCATTAAATGTTATGGAGGTTCAAAACGACAGGGACAAAAAATGTGAGTTTTCAAGTTTTATAACTTCCATGTAAGCCACATTTTGTTTTAGTTCCTGAGCTTCCTGAGGCAGCGGGTTCACTAAGGGCCACTTCAAGCTGAAAAATAAAAGTAAGTCTGGCTTTAACAGGCGTAATTCCATCAAAGCACTGTGGACTGTAATCTGGTAAACAGGCACAATGGGCATTGATGGAAAGAGAAAGACGGAGAGGGAAACAGAGAGGGGGGATGGGTGTCTAGCCAACAGTACCAACATCCATCAGAGCAACGGCACTTCCTTCCCAGCAGACAGACGGAGAGCCGACTGTATGTGTTTATCTGAAAGTGTGTGTGTTCGAGGAACTGTGGAAAAGAGAAAGAATATGTGTGTTTGTGTGTGTGTGTGTGCAGGCTGGTCTGCCTCTCTCTCTCTTCCCTAAGGAGGTCAGTCTCTACAACAAACACTCACATTCTTCCAGCCTGGCTGACCTCATAAATAAGACAAGGAGCCCAGCATACTTCACACACACACACACACACACACACCTTTTCCCCACATTACAGGTGAACACGAAAAGCTTTCAGCGCAAGAGATGACATGCTTTCATGTTTGCAGGAGGGAGAAGAGAGGCAGAAAGCTGAGAATACCTGCTGTAGTCGCTTCCAGCTACAGTACGACCCCCATCTGTTAACCTGAGCCAGCAGCAATCCTACACATGTATGCAGGCAAACTTTAAATCAAGTCATCAGTCAGGTGATACGTCTTACTTACTTTGCGTCAGGATTTCACTACCTACTGTTGACGCAGTTATGATTTTAAGCAGTGGAGGTTAATGCTTCAGAGGCTGACAAAAGATATTTCATTTACAATGACATAACAGAGAAAAGAAATTCTCATATTTAAGAAGCAGAAACCATGCTTTTCCTGTGAATAAAGATAAATGCATACATCTTTTGTCATGTCTGTTCAGTGACAATGTCTGCTAGTAAATTGTATTGTTATAATAATTATTGGCATTCTGATACATGCTGAAAGCTTGAGGACATATTTAATAAGTAGACCTTATAGCAACAGTGTTTGGTTAACCTTATATCTCCAGGGTCAATTATCAGTAAATAACCCTTAAATTTACATTACATGTACCCTGAGTAGACCTAAGGGGAAAATCCTATATAACAGATCATTATTTGGTCTGGACTAAACAGTGCACATCCACATTTATGGATGCTCTGCACTATACAAGACTTTGTTGTCAACACCTTGTAGCAGCCACTGACTGTTTAACTGTCATTACAGGTGATGTACAATCACAACACAGAGGCAGAAACAGTGTGAACAGCTGAGCAGCAGCAGCAGCTGCACTGTCAGAGCACTACTTGACCTCTTTTAACCTCCAGGTCATTAGTTTAGGGGTCAGAGGGCAAAGGTCATGCATGTAGCACAGGTGGCTGAGACGTTCAGAAACTAATATTTCAAGCACAGCAGTCAGAGACAGAGAAAAATGACACTATTTTAACACTTTCATGCATAAATGGTGGACATTAAATAATGAATAACTGTACAAAAGGCAGATTTTTCTGTTTCTTTCTTGCCGGCACAAGTCCATAAATATATATAAAGATACATACCAGGAATACACAAACAAAGACAGACAGGGGGGTACATTGAGAAATATTTACGATATAGTGGCAGAATAAGGCCATTGCAGCTGTCAGGAATACTTGGAAGAAGTCTGTCAAAGAGGGCGTAAACACACATTACATACGAGCGCTCTGCAGGGAGTCCGGGGCTGCACCACGCTCGGCATGCGCCTCCACACACATCTGCAGCGCAGCTCCTGACACACACTGCTTCAATTAAACATCAATGGACTTCAGGAAGCCCTCTCGTGCTACAGTCAAAGTACGCCCATTAAACACTCACTCATGCACACACACACACACACACACACTCGCAGAGCTTCCCCACCTGGCTGCTCAGTGTGCTAACGACACCGTATGACTCTTGCATGTTGCGTGACTTACAGCAGAAGGAGCTGAATTTGTTCCAGTAGGAGAGGTAATGAAGGAGAGGGTGCACTTTAAATAGTTTGTTCAGGAAAGCATCTGTCTCTCGTATGGCTGGCCTGCCGTACATGTCGCGTACAATATGATATTGTTGGTGCTTCATTCATAGAGGAAAGAAAAGCTGAAGAGGAAGCGCTCTCTGTCACCGCCTCCAGCGTTTCACTGCAGGTGTGTATCCGCCCTCCTTTGCACCTGTGGTAACCTGCTTTCTGAGCGACCTGACTGTGTTTGGATTAAGAGAAATGATGGGAACTCAACCAAGACTTGATGGAAATCTGATAATGCGAAGCTCCTCTGGCAGGCAGTCATGAATTGTTAAGAGAAAAGTCAAAATAATTTGTGTTACAGTTAATAAAGGGAAACCTTATTTTATTGTGTATACTTGAAACTGACACCCTCAAACTTGCACTTCAGCTTAAATCATAACATTTAGGTTAAATTACATATCATTCATTATTTTTATTTACAACTGCTACATCTTTCTATTCCTCCTTTTCTGCTGCTCCTCTTCACATTTTGGTTTCCTTTTCAGTGCTAGTTAACCTTTAAGCCAACATTAGGTGAGTTTAAACCAAGAAACAAAGTACACAGTTGCATAAGAAAATGGAAGAAAATAGACCTGACACATGAAAGTATTTTCACTTTAGCCTTCAAGTTTTAACTACAAAGACTGTCCCTGAATGCAGCACGTTCACTCTCCTTTTAGCTCTGTCTTTGGTCTCCACCACCTCCTGAGGGTCAAGATAGTTGTTTGCTAAGATATCGACATACAGCGAGAATTTTAGAGCCTTTTTTGCCGACTTGAAAACAGATTAACATGTCTTATGTAAATGCTAAGAGACCTCACCTCTCCACGGTTGCAGGGGTAAGCTCCGGAGTATTTGGAGGTGCAGGTGGCCCCGTCCCGCCCAGCGCCCGCCTTTCCCTCCTCCAGCCCGAAGGCGGCGCTGCAGTTGCTGGCGTAGTACTGCAGCATCTTCCACGTTCGCCCAAAGTCCTGCGACCGCTCCAGGGTCATGGCGGCAGGCCTCGGCGAGCGAAACACTATGATGAGGTGTGTGAAGTAGAACTCCGCCTCCAGGTCCAGCTGCACCGTCTCAGACTCCACCCCCTCGGCCGACTGCCACCAGGTGTTGGGGTGACGGAAGGAGGAGTCGGACATGGCGCCGGCCAGGTGGGACAGGAGGGGCAGGCCGGCGTTGCACTTGGCGCACTTGGCGGCGCTGCAGGCCAGGTTGACGTCGGGGTCGGAGTAGGAGCAGTAGAGCTCGGTGCCGTTGTTGCCGCAGACGGTCTGCGTCAGGACCCGGCGGCCCAGGGCTAAGTTTCCCAGGCGAGGGTTGCAGGCCCGGCTCTCACAGCGAGGGGCCACACCTGCACGAAACATCTCCACCGACAGACCTGCACAGACGGTCGAGTGAAGTTTTTTTACACGTGCGCTTGGCAAACATGGGCTGAGGTGACATAAGAGGTTTGCAGAGAAAAAGGTTGGGTGTGAGGTGGGTGTAGCAAGGCGTGGCACTCGGTACACCTGAGCTTAAAGCTTCAGTTAACCAAAAACACACCTCCAAGTGGGCGTAAAGGTAGTATTTGTACACTTTTTGAGATTTCTGCCTTCAACTCCAATTACGGTGATGAATGTAATCTAACTTTAACACACTACTGAGGTACTTGAACATCATTAAAACTTCCACAGGGACTATTTCCTAAGTATGAAGGAAGAGGCGGGACAAAGAAACGAAGCAATATGTTCTAAAAATATTTGAAAATCAGGACTAAATAGAAAGAAAACTGCAACAGCTTGAGGTGGAAGAGAGCAGAAATCCTATTTTAAGCCTTTAAACCAAACCTAAACCAAAAGTTTAGGTATTAAACAATAAAAATGTCTTTCAAAAAAATTATGTTGCCAATTCTTCTGAGTTCAGTGAACAGACACACCTGAATTGAAGCAATAGTGAGAGTGTGTGTGAGCGTGAGTGGACGAGTTGAGTGTGGGAGTGACTCAGTGTGTGTGTGTGTGTGTGTACACAAGTCAAGTGATTTACCTCAATCGGAAATGTTATGCAAAAGGGATAATAGAGGCATTGTGCACCTGCCTGCTGCAGCGTGGACTTTTAACACAGATAAAGTTTGGCAGCTCAGGGAGGATGAGCAGCATTCAGACGCCTTCCAGACGCTTTGCAAAAGAAAAAAACCCTGAGGGCCACAGTGTCATCTTCCCAAGTGGATTCATCATCTAAACCCTGCAGCTCTCTGTCTTTGTGATACCAGACCTCACAATTAAACTCATTTTACACCTTAGAGGCTGAATTAATGAACTTTTGAGTTTAGGAATCTTTTTTTGTAAGACTGAAGTTCATGCTGAATTACATAACTGTCTGTAGGTGGAGGGGGGGTCATGGGAGGAGGACTGAAACCTTTAAAAAGAATCATCACTTATTCCCACTCCCCCATTGTGCTAACTAATAGGATTTAAACTGATAGCTGAGAGAGTAAATTGAGTTCAGTCAGACTCTATGTTATGTTGAAATG
Organism: Amniataba percoides; assembly: GCA_037176925.1. Classification (NCBI taxonomy): domain Eukaryota; kingdom Metazoa; phylum Chordata; class Actinopteri; order Centrarchiformes; family Terapontidae; genus Amniataba; species Amniataba percoides. Next base: position 4,173,023 of record JBAJHX010000002.1, on the reverse strand, counting down.
ACCTCAATATTTTGTTCAAATGTCAATGCAAAGATAAATCACAACATTTAAGTTTTTAATACCAAACTTCTATTAAAATTTATGTCATTTAGCACAGAATGAAACTCACACATTTCCCCTACTTTTCAGTGTCTCCTAGAGGCAAATATGGAAAGTGGAGTTTAAAAAGCTAACACATGCTTGTGAACAAACCTCAAACTTTCTACAAAAATTGATTCAAGTGTTAAAAACTGGAAAAACAAGCCACGTCCAGGCGGGTGTTAAATTGGCTGAAAATCAAGGCGAGTTCTGCGTTTAACTTCTCCCTGAGCTCATTGCTGCAGCAGTGACTGACAATGAGGATGTTTTCATGTAAAAGTAAAAAAACAGCAACAAAAAAAAAACTAACCTGCATTTGACAGCACAGCCAGGCTGATTACAAATAAAACCAACATGTCTCCTTGTGGCAGGGATCCTCCAAAAAAAAAAAAAAAAGTGGATTCACTCAGACATCAAGCATGCAAAGATCTCATCTCAAGTGGGAGACAAAAAAAAAAGAAACAAGTGCGTAGATTTCAGATCCGGTGTGGACTTTCTCTTTCACTCAGCAAAGGCGACAGTAACAACTCATGAGGAAGCAGCATGATCCCGCACGGTGCGTGATGTCCCCGCAGAGAGAGAGAGAGAGAGAGAGAGAGAGAGAGAGGAGGAGGAGAAGAGAAGAGGCACCGTCTGCTGCTGCTGCTCCGACCTGCAGCGTCTCTCCGTCTTCCCCCGCAAGTCTGCGCGCCCCCGCAGCTCCTGCACATCTATTTCTAAAGGAGAGAGAGAGAGATAAAGCGAGAGAGAGAGAGAGAGAGAGAGAGAGAGAGAGTTTGTGTAGTGACAGCAAGCCAGCAGCCAGAGCAGCTCCGCCTCTCCTCCACATTTTCTCCTCTCAATTAACCTGTTAAGCTCCAGACTCCCCAAAACAGCAGATTTTACATTGTGCAAATAGAGATATATTTTTTTACAGTTTGCATTAAGTGCAAATAGTTGTGTGTTTTTTTTTTTGTAGTATGCACTTTTACAGTTTGCAGTTTGTTGTGATTTTATCTGTTTCAGTTGTGGGTTTTTGGATTTTTGATTAGTAATTTTATGTCAATTTTTTTTAATGAATAATAGTCTGGTTGATTTTTAACTTGTTTTTTTGTAAATGTCAAAAACTGTTGTACATGTATTGCTCTGCCTCACTTTATAAGATTCAATCTTGGCAGAGATAATGTTCACATGTTTTGCTCTGTTTTTATTGAGAATCAGAGCTGCAACTGCATCATTTCAAAGAGATGTTCTTTGTAAAAGTGTTTGTTTTTACACGGTGGAAATGAAATCTTTCATTTGCTGTGTGTCGTGGATTTAACTGCAACTACACACGATGGATTCATTTAATTTAAAATTGAAAATATTGCCATGAAATTGTGTCCAATTTTGAGGCACTTCGAGGGTAAACATTCAAGAGCTCCCCATGACTATCATATTAATACCAGGAGTCCTTGACACGACAAAGTTCAGCACCCCCTGCTTGGACCACGTGGAGCCTGTTGAAGAGCAGATATGGGGCGTAAGTGAGTGCTCATGTCCACATTTCTGACTAATTGGCTTTGGATGGGGAGAAGTGCACACACAAAGTGATGCCGGATGAGCTGCTGACGCACTTCGAATCACACAGATTGGTTGCTCCGTCTGCGGCCTTTGTTGGTGTCCACACAAAACCGGTGAAATATGCAAGCTTTTTATTTCCAGCTCTGCTTTCCACATGGGGGTCTGCTCGCAACAATGGCTGCTTGGTAAGCCATAAAAGCAAGAGAAAGATGGAGTGAAGGCATTCATACATGAAAAATATAAAAACAGCTTTAAAGTGCATCAAATAAACTTGTGATAAACTTCAGCTTGAGCAGTATGAGGTGTGCATGCTGCATTGTGCCCCCCTGTGCTCAGTGAGGGTACAAAAAAAAGAACAAGAAAGAAAAAAGGAAGCATTTGTGGGAGGAAACTGATGTTGGAAAACTGTTCTTTCCGCTCCGGCCCATTTTGGATCAAGCTCCACTGAACACAGCATGGCTTTGGCTTCTCTGTCTGCTGTGTAATCGGACCATGACCTGCTTTCTGTGCATCTGACCCGTGTCCAATAAGCAGTGAGCCAAATGAAACTATCTCACCTGTTCACTTTGTTCTGTCCGGCCTGGTTCAGTCAGTGGGCCTGCGCTTTGGGAGCAATTAAACTATGATCTTTCTCAGAGATAGAAGCTATTTAAACCTTGTTTCTGGCCTTTTGTGCTAAGCTAGGTTGCTCGTTATAGCTTCAAATCACCCACAAACATGAGTTTGGTTTTGATTTTCTCATCAATCTCTTGGAAACAACAGTGTTTTAAGGTGTTATCTATATCATGTTCACCATATTAGTGTAGCTGTTTCCTGATGGAGGGAGCACCAAAGTTATTATTTTTCATTTTTTCATCCCAAGGAGAATATTATTGTAGGAATTTCCCATATAGTCTCATTTAACCACACTAGTGTCAATTCTTGTGCTCTGTAACTTCATTATGACCGGACATGCATTTCATATTTTGAACACTTAAAACAAGTTTCACCTTTATGTCATGGAGCAATGACGTTCATATTATCACATGGCATGATTGAAACTTCTACCTGAGGCAAATGCAGAAGTTTCAGTGGCCCTAACTCACCTCCGTCTGAAGTATAAAGTATAAAAACTACTGTTCTGTTCATTTTCGTGAGCAAGGTCTGTCCTTTCAGCTCATATATATTCGTTCTGCAATATCAACTGATGCTCAAAGTCAAACTTTTGGTACAAGCAGGTCATTTTTGATCAACGAATTTCCATGACAGACATGAACATCATGACAATCCCATCCAGTAGTCGTTGTTGAGACACGTCAGACTTGACCAAGCCCTCGAGCAGCATCTTACACTCGTCCAGTCCCACTCAGTGTTAACGTTAGTCTCTCAGCTCTCTTGTCTGCAGACTTCAAAGGCCCGTTTGGCATCAGACTGGAATGATCTGACTGGCCTCCTCAACAAATGATGACGCCGACATGAAAAAGGCTGCAGCAGGCACAGACACATCCCTCCTACAACTAGACTCTACATTTTTCTGTCTCTCTGTGGTCAGTTTGCATTTTTTTGTGTCATTTTGTGTGTTTTTGGGGTTGAATTTGTCTTGTTTTTGTCCTAATGTGGTCGGCTTGTTTCCATTTGTGGTCGACTTCTGCATTTTTTTGTGCCACTTTGTGTCATTCTATGCCTTTTTGGGGTTGTGTGGCATCTTATTGTGACTGTTTTGTGTCAGGTTGTATCATTTTGTGGTCATGTTGCATCTGACTTTGTGTCATTGTATGACTCTTTATGGTTGGTTTCGCATCTTTCTGCAGTTTAATTGACTTTCCTGTAAGAAATCTTACAGAATAAGAGCATCTGGTGTCACCCCTGGCGATCTCTCTGGCCCTGCCTGGCTCCCGACATTACACTCACACACACATTGTTATCATGCCAAACCTGACACAGTGACTGACTGACAGATCGGTTAATTACACAAAGGGCAGCTCAAAAGGAGAGGGAAGAAAAATGGGCTAAATGATGTAAGGACACGAGTATTTCAGACATGCAAAGAAAGCTCCGGTGCAATTTCAGAGGAATTTTCTGAACCCAGCCCTTTACTGTAGGAAGTCAGATGTTAGTTTTATTCAAGGTATCAGGTTCAAACTTGTCAGATGTTTTAGTAACAGTCGAGCGCTTCAGCACAGAAAAATGAGTGAAATCTTCAGACTGTTTGTGCCTGGAGAAAAATTTGCTGCCCAGACAGAGAGCGACCCAGATATGACAGTCATTTCATTTTTTTTTCACTACTAAACAGGTCAAAGTTTTCAATTACTAAATAAATCTTTGGCAAAGTTAAAGTGAAATATTTCCCCTTTAATATTCAAGCATAGCACATACAGTATGTTCTTTGAAGACTGTCCTTTCAAGCATAATAGAGGGTACAGCATTCATTATAAAGTCATATAAAGTCACTTTAAAGTCACCTCAAAAGATCACAGGCTCATTTTCAGTTGTTATACTTAAAAAATAAACTACCAGTGAACTAATTGATGTTTTAATTTGATAGTAAACCGAATATTTTCTAGGGTCTAGAGTCAGAGGTGAGAAGAAGAAGTCATTAACTGTGTGTATTGATTTTTTTATATTAGTTTAGTCGATTTAGTTTAAAAGTTTGTGATTCAGTTGATAAAACTTAAATGAAACCTGGGGCTGAATATGATTAAGACACTGGTGAAGAGAACAGTTAATTTAAGGTGCAATCTACATTAATGTGTTATTGGACTTGAAGGTAACTATTTAAGGTCTTATTTAGCACGTTTTTAGATATGTAATGGCTTCTGATCTTTAATTATATGTGTTTTTTGTCATGTTTGACAATTTCTTATTGCATTTTCTTTTATTTTGAAGCACATTAAGTCTGTCTGGTATAACAAATCTGCTATATAAATACATTTTATTGATTAATTTATCTAAAAAACAGTTGCTTGCATATCTTAACCTAGTTAACATGTTAAATTAAGGACTTTTTACCTGTCAAGGAATATTTTTGAGTTAAGGTGCAGTGTGATCATCCCGCCGCTGGGTGTCAGTGTGTAAAATCACGAAGGCGGAAGTCAAAGTGTTGTACTTCCTGTTCGGCGGTAAAGCGTGTGCTGCCCTGAGAAGCACAAACGTTTCTGCGACGTCAAGAAAGCAATTTTATTAAATTAACAACTTACAGACAGCAGCAAGAGGAGCAGAAATGGTGGGTTTTTCTTAGTAATGTTTATTATCAGCTCTCCTGAAGGGCTGTTTCCGTTTTTACCGCGCCGTTAGCTGCTAAGCGTTAGCCACGTTAGCTTCTCATTCATGAATTTGGTGCGAGTGAATGAATGACTTCCTCACATGTACACACACAGTCAGTACAATATGTAGTGTGTTTATTTAATTTAAATGTAAAAAGCTGGATCTGTTGTGCTTGTTCGTGTTTGAGTGGAAATATGCCGCCTTTTGTTTTAGTTTGACCCGCTTTCTGTGCAGACAAAGTCACACCGAAGTACCAGAGACTCCTCCACAGTGTATGAACAGTAAAACAATTAAAGTATTATATCATTAAAGTGTATAAGGAGTGCAGGCTGGATTAAAATAGAATAACAATAATTAGTGGTGGATTAGTGCACATGAAGTTGAAAAGAGAGGGAAATAATAATAATGTTGATAATAAGGTTGCAAATAGTAATATTGCTCATGATGCATATTAATGTCCTTAGTCTCCAATAAAGCTGGAGGAGTTATACAGTAAAATTTTATGCAAACCAGCATTATATTTCCACTTGTTATACTCTAACTTACTAGCTTGTTTGGTTCGGCACAGCTGTACACAGCCTTGTTGCTTTACTGTGGGATAAACTTTAAGTTAAATAGTGGAAAAGTGTGTGTTTAATCCCCTTGCACAGTGTTTAAGCTTTATCTTGAAGGATACAACAACAGCTGCTAACGATAGAGATTGTTCCAATCAATCAAAAGATTAATGGATCTGAATCGTGGCAAAAATCAGCAGATTGATTGAAAACACACTAAAATAGATGCAGCTCTGATACTAAAGTGCGTGTAAATTAACCTGCGCCATCTTGTTTTTGTCTACAGAGTTTACCTCTGAACCCAAAGCCATTCCTGAACGGCCTGACGGGAAAGCCGGTGATGGTGAAGCTGAAGTGGGGGATGGAGTATAAAGGCTACCTGGTGTCTGTGGACGGGTACATGAATATGCAGGTGAGAACATCTTTCTTTATTTAATGCTTTGCTATGAGTTATTTTTCAATCTCCTTAGGTGCCGCATTTTGGCTCGTTCCTTCTTATTTTTGCATTCAAGCCTTTTTCCATCTCAGTCAGTCACACGCCCCCCTCCCCCGCACGGGAAACCTCTCGACTTCTTTTATTTATTTTCTCAACAGCTGGCAAACACAGAAGAGTATGTGGACGGAGCGTTGGCAGGTCACCTCGGTGAAGTGCTCATTAGGTATGTTGTTAATCTTAAACATCTTTACTTCATAGCTAGTTCAGTATAGACCTCTTTATTATGTAAATCTACATTTAAAAGAAGTCAACTTTAGAAGAAGGGACATTGCTAGGAAATCATCACACAACAAGTCTACTGTAGATAGGCAGTTTTTGTTTTTGGTTAAACAATACAGAAAAAATGTAACTAACCTGTGTTAATAATTAACATGTCATTTTTCAAACAAATCTGAGGAGTGCTGTGTCTCCATGCAGATACTTATGACAGTACTGTCTAACAGGTGTGTGTGTGTGTGTGTTTTTTATACCCACAGGTGCAATAATGTTTTGTACATCAGAGGTGTAGAAGAAGAGGAGGAAGACGGAGAAATGAGGGAGTGATGATGTCCGAAGAAGCTCTCCGTCTGAGTGATTGTACCTCGTAGTTGAGTTGTGTGTTTGTGTTTTCACCATGTGAAACAGATGAATGATTGGGTTTTTTTTGTTATTTCTTATGCAGATTTGAACACGATTACTTCCTTCTTTTTTTTTTTTTACTTAACATGGAGCTGTTGTGACTTTGTGTTACAGACACAATAAATGATTTTTCCCTTTCTTAAACCTGATTGTTGTGGTTTTTACATGTGATATCTGACAAAAAAAAGTGTGTAAATTCCTCTTTAATCACAGAAAAAGACTGGTTAAATATCTGTGGCAGAAGCACCACCCCTCTCTGTGCACTTTTAAACTTTGCTCTCCTGGACAAATATTTGCCTTGCTCCCAAACTAGCTGAAAGCCAGTCAGTTTAAGTGTCTGCTTTGGAGGAATAAAAAATGTCCAGTAATTACAGGCTGCTGGTGAAGAACGCCAAACAGGTGGTTGTGATCTGCAATAATGGAGAGAAGTACCTGACCAAACATGGGATGCAGAATCTTTGTGTGATTGAAAATGGGAGTGTAGTGATCGGGAGGTAAGCTTAAGATGAATTCGACTGAATGCTCACAGACATGTGAGACAGCATTGTATATGTGGTAATCATAGAATTGATGAAGAAATATGAGTAGCTTTGCTTGTGACTTGTTTAGCTGTCGGTCATATCTGCATGAGTGTTCTAGTAGATCTGCAGATTGAGATGGTTTTGTCTTTAAAAGCTAAAATAAAAAGTACATTAATGGCCCCTACTGGCTGTGATGGCTCATTACAGAAAACTATTGAGAGAATTTCAGACCAGAATATCACTAATTCCTTAGAAATGGGAAAACTTAACGTATAAAAATGTACTTTTCTTAGTTAAACACCACTTTTGTTCTTGCATGTTTTAAATATTGACAGTAGTGGAAGAAAAATTCAGATACTTAAATAAAGGCACTAAGAACACACTGAAACTACTATGAGGACAAGCCCTGCAAGTATTTAACATGTGTACAGCACCCATAACTAGTGTAGTATGTCAACTGAGTGCAGCACTGTCTCAGAAAAGGTGACAGTTTGATTGAGATGATCATAAATATGATACATCAGCTATAACAGTGTCCACCAGGTTTTTTAAATATACATAAAAGTTGTCTATACACAATCTAGAAATATAAAATAGCAGATTGTGTAATAAACAGTATAAGACAATTTATTAATTTTGTTATATATAGACACATCTGGATATTCTGTATAATAATATAAATAAATTTATACTTAAACATGTCGGTTCCTAGTGGTTGTTGACTATTAAAGTAATTGATTTCTTCGTCCAGCGATGGGCTGATTAAAGCTGTGGGCCCTGCTGAAGTCATCAGAGCTCAGTATTCAGAGGCGTCCTTCGATAAAGTGATTGATGCGACAGGGATGTGTGTCCTGCCTGGTGAGTATGTTTGATTTTTATGAACTACACAATTACATAATGTCTTGACTAGGATTTGAACATCTCTTTTTTCAGGGTTGGTTGACGCTCACACACATCCAGTCTGGGCTGGTGACAGAGTGCATGAATTTGCAATGAAGGTAAAAATATCTGACAATTTCTCTTTTTTTTGTACTTCCGCAAATGCAGCTAACAGTTTGATTAAATACTTGTTACTGTCGCAGCTGGCAGGTGCCACCTACATGGATGTTCACCGGGCCGGAGGAGGGATCCACTTCACAGTGGAGCACACCCGAGCCGCTGGGTCCTCGGAGCTGCTGGCCTCGCTCAGCGGCAGGCTGGTCCGGATGCAGCGAGCGGGCACAACCCTGGTGGAGTGTAAGAGCGGATACGGCCTGGAGCTGCAGACTGAGCTGAAGATGCTGGAGGTGATCGAGGAGGCCAGACGCACCCTGCCCATCAACATCTCCTCAACCTACTGTGGGGCCCACGCGGTGCCCAAGTATGGACCCTCCTCAGCGTGACCTTATCCCACATCTCATCTTGAAAATTCACTCACGGTGCTTCTCTGTCCTTCATTTAGAGGGAAGACGGTTGCAGAGGCCACAGAGGACATCCTGCAGGTTCAGCTGCCCCGGCTGAAAGAGCGAATGTCGGCCGGGGCCCTCAGGGTCGACAACATCGACGTGTTCTGTGAGCAGGGGGTGTTTGACCTCAGCTCCACTCGCTCCATCCTGCAGGCAGGCAAAGACATGGGCCTCAACATCAACTTCCACGGAGATGAGCTCCATTCCATGAACTCTGCACAGGTACCACAAACTCCTAAAGCTCCCTGTACTGTTTTTCATTTTAGGAGGCTTTTCACAACAAGCTGAAGAGCAGCCACCTCATTAATGATACAGTAAAGTTCAACATAATCGATAAGTCCTTAAAGGTGGAAAAAATTCTTTGATTCAAGTATAAGAATCAGTGCAAAAAAAGCACCAGAAATATAATTTTGTTCCACACATTCTTCTTCCTCATTAAATCCTGGCCTTTACATTACACAGTAGAGCTCCCCGAGACCCATGAACAGACTTTTTATCTGTAAAATCTGTGTAGAATTTAATTGGATTAGTTCAAAATATCTCTTTAAGTGCTGACTGTGTCTGTTTGAGCTTTTTTTCTTGTCTGCTTCTGTTGTAAAGCAGGTTGATGTAAGTGAACAAGATCTTAAAAACCCTAAAAATTCAGTCTTTAAATTTTACCATCACCAAATGATAACTGCAATTTTCAGGCATTTAAGTAATATGCTGTTAACTTGTGTGTGTGTGTGTGTGTGTGTGTTTCAGCTGGGTGCAGAGCTCGGAGCTTTGGCCATCAGTCACCTGGAGGAGGTGACTGACGAGGGGATCGCTGCCATGGCAACGGCCAGAACGACTGCCGTCCTTCTTCCAACGACAGCTTACATCCTACGGTACTTTTACACAATTTACTGTACTGTACTGTGCTTAAACACACATTTGAGTTGCTTGTCCTTCACGTTAAACTTCTACTCCACCACGTTTATCTGACAGCCTAAAGTGTAAAAATATGATGTTTTGTCATTGTTTTTATGTTTGTTAAACTACCAAATGGTTGAAACTATATATAGTCAAGTCAACTGAAAGAAAAACATTTCTTTCAATTTTTTTTGCAAACACAATGACATGTTTTAATTAAAATTTCCATAATATTGAGGTTTTGACTGTTCACTGTTTGACTGTACAAATCAAGCATTGTGAAGGTGTCTCTGCAACCTAAAATCCTGCTTTTACATGAATGCATGCTAGAATACATAGAAGTATAGAAGTCACAGGGGACAGGCTTTTACTTTTATTCATTAAAGTAGATTTTCCAGATTATACTTAGATTTAAGTAAGATTTTTACAGTTTAATAAAAGTAATTTTACTAAATTAAAGATGAAGGAGCTGAATACTTCCTCCATCACTGTGTAATACACACAGATACTCACACACTCCTCTTAACTGTGAACTGTCTGATAATCTGTGTGTGTGTGTGTTCAGGCTGCCCCAGCCACGGGCCCGAGACATGTTGGAAGCCGGGGTCATTGTGGCCCTCGGCAGCGACTTCAACCCAAACGCTTACTGCTGCTCCATGGTGAGTGAGACCGACGAGGCGACGTCACATCTCAGCCTTCGTTTCTGTCCTCCATTTATCTGTTTTCTCCCTCTACAGCCGATCGTCATGCACCTGGCCTGCGTCAACATGAGGATGTCCATGCCCGAGGCTTTGGCTGCCGCCACCATCAACGCGGCCTACGCGCTCGGACGCTCCCACACACACGGCTCCCTGGAGGTCAACAAACACGGGGACCTGCTGATCCTCAACACCACACGGTAAATTATGACAGAGGAAGATTTACACACACCTTTAAATAAGAAGATTTGTCACGTGTGTTTCTGGATTTATAGCATCTTATTTCCATTATGAGATGATCATAGATACATTTTGTGTTTAAGATTTATTTATCAGTGAAAGGTAAAGTGTGGAAAGTTATTTATTGAACAGCTGTTGCTCACACCATAAAAACTTAAATTTGATGCAATTCACCAAATATCCAGTAGAGGGCTTTAAACGCCTTAAACTAAATGGAGCACCTAATGAGGACTACTAAGACCACATTTCACATCAAACCAAAGGAAGTGGCAAGAAAAGTTGCCCAACAAAACCTCCCCCAACAAACACCACCACGCCACACTTTATGTCAAATACTGAACAAAGACAGCGTATGGTCAGTGTGGTATAATACGGACAGATTGTTCCAGGCACAGTCAGCGGTTGTGTCAATAATGCGAATCCCAGAATTAAAATGTTTGTCTGTCAGTTTCTGCAGCAGTCCCTCTCATATTTGCTCTTAAAGTGTACAAAGGTAGCAAATCACCCAAAGTAGTTAAGCTGTGAGAGAAAATGTTATAAAAGCATTCGCAAGAACAAACCTTTCCACTGATATCTTATGATTTTTTATTTAAAGCACAACTTATTCAAATCCCGACTTAACTCTCCTGCTTTCTGTTTGTATCTGTAAGATGTCTCGTGTTACTCACTCACTCTGTGTTGAGTGTTTTCTCAGAGTCAGTTATTTGGTTTGTTAAACTCTGAGAACTTGCTGCACCTCTTTTTATAGCACTTGTCTCTAGCAGGATTGCATCATTATAGATAAGAAAAAATCAATTATTGCCTTCAGTAGACGTTGTTTGGCTTCTGGCTGTCACTTACTGAGGGTTTGACTTTAGTTTTTCCTGCTTTATTTCAATTTCAAAACGGCTTTAATCAGCCTTGTTTTTGCAAAGATCTTCTGGTTTCTTTTGGACTCATTGACATTGACCCGATGACGTTCAGCTGGACTACGGTGTGTTTAAACCGCAGTTTTCTTTAAGAGGTAAGATGATCTGGTTCTTACAAATAACGTGAGAGTGACAGAAATATGGATCCATCACTGAGGCCTGAGGATAAGAGAAGGATTTCTCAGATAAAAACTTCAATGAAAAGGGGAGCAGGTTTTAACTGAGGCTTCACTGTAAATGATTAAACAGAGTTTAACTTCACATTGCTGCTCTTCTTCCTGGATTAACAACTCGTCACGCCCTCCCTCTTCTTCCTGCTCTCAAACACAGCAGCTCCACCTTCCATAAACTTCCTTCTTCCCTCCCCTTCAGATCAGATCTGAAGATGGGTGGGACCAACATGTGGTAACGTCCGGGAGCTGACAGGCCCCCGTTCACTGCAGAGACACATGTAGTTCAGGTCAGAGCTCAAAGTAGTTCTACTTTTAAGGAAGTCAAACTAATGCAATCACTGTGACAGAGAGTTGAAATGGCGCAGAAAGGAGTTCACCTGGACCGGGAAACCTTCTCTTGTTGTATCTGTCTGGATCTACTGAAGGATCCGGTGACTACTTCCTGTGGACACAGTTACTGCATGAACTGTATTAAAACCCACTGGGATGGAGAGGATGTGAAGAGGATCTACAGCTGCCCTCAGTGTAGGAA
>JBAJHX010000002.1:4125276-4160981 GCA_037176925.1 Amniataba percoides | reverse complement strand
TGGGTTTTAATACAGTTCATGCAGTAGCTGTGTCCACAGGGAATAGTCACCGGATCCTTCAGTAGATCCAGACAGATGGAACAAGAGAAGGTTTCTCGGTCCAGGTGAACTCCTTTCTGCTCCATGTTGACCTTCCCTCACAATGACTGTGCTGATTTCACTTCCCAAGAGAGGGGAGACTGGTTTCCATCTGAATAACATGTGTCTCTCAGCAGGTGACGTCACCACATGTTGGTCCCACCCATTTTCAGACTGTAGATCTGAAGGGGAGGGAAGAAGGAAATCTATGGAGGGTGGAGCTGCTGTGTTTGAGAGCAGGAAGAAGAGGGAGGGCTTGTGGGGCGATCTGGCTCCCGTTAGAAAAACAAAACAAAACAAAACAAAACAAAACAAAACAAAACACACATGGCTTTTTAGAGTTCAGTGATGGTTCCATATTTTTGTCACTCTGAAGTTACTTGTTGAAACTAGATCGACTCACCTTTACAGATGCTGTTTGCAAGTTTGGGCAGTCTCCTCTTCGTGTCTCAACACACGTAACCCAGCATGACCTAAACTCTCCTCCCCCACCGAAGACCGTGACGTCATCAGGGAGCGCCCACAAGTGGCCGACCTACCAAGTGAACAACACCAAAGATACAGGTAAGAAAGTGAAAAAAGTCCGTCAAAGATATTTCACAAGCTGTTCAGTGACTTTAGTGTGACTGTATTTTATTCACACGTTTGGTTCATAAACAGTCGAACTTTGTGATAAACGTGACGTGTTTCCGCAGTTTGTTTACATTGCTAATGTTTGTTAGCATCGTTAGCCTTTAGCTTGTTAGCTTGTTATTTCAGCAACCAAGAACTTGTTTACATTTCTCACTTTGAAAAATGTGTGATATTTATGTGTATATCTGTTGTTAGAGTGAGAGTTTTGGGACTGAGACTCAATGACGATGATGGAGCCCGGATGAGGAGAGAGGAGGCCGGGACAGAGGCCAAACATTTGAGGACTATGGCACATCTATAATATGTTTGAGTGCTGTGTGGTATCGTACATAGATCTTTATATGGCTTCAAAAATGTGTATATTCATGTAACATAATTATGTATTTTTCAATAAAGTCTTTCTACAGTGATTTGTTTCTATTTGCATGAGTGTAAAAAAAAATAATATACTACTTTGCCACATAATGCATGTATTATTAAAGTAACATTTGGCTTAATTTTAAACTCTAATCATAATTTTGAACAGTTTAGATAGCAGGGTTAACATGTCTCAAAAGTAATGTACAAGAAGAAAGAAGTAAAAACACCTATATTCATAATATTAAATATTAACAAGCTTTATTACAATTAGGAAAATCTCTTAAGTAGTATTATTATGAGGCCTCCAAAGGACCCTCTACTTAGGGTCAATATTTATTTTAACTTAGTTATCCACATTTTGCTTCTTCTGTTCATTTATTTTTAGTGGACGCTGATGTTTTCTTGTTGCTTTGGTGTTTACCCACCATTGGTCTTAGAGGTAGCAGCCTGATTTTGTTTTTTTAATCGCATAAGATCTATCACATGTACTTTTGTCAGGACACAGTGATCATCTTAAGCAAATATAAAAGTCTAAAAGTCATGTTTAAATAAGAAACACAAACACTTGGATAGTAGAAACGGACTTTGACACATCACCGGTTGGTGGCAGCAGCGAGCAGCAGCGTTACATAAATAAATACACGAAGAAGAGCGAGTTCCGGAAAGCGAATCAAAACACTAGAAATCTGACAGCTCGGCACCGCGAAGGGCTCAGAAAACGCGATGGAAAACGTCTCAGCAAACGACAGAAATAAAATAAACTACATGTACAATATGTTTATGCGCTCGGGCGACTTTTAAACTGGCTGTCGAGGAATGTTAATCCGACGAAAAGCTTGTTTTGGACAGTTTATCCACCGGCGTGTGTCCGCAGCCTGCGGCTAGCTCCACGGCCGAACATGACCATATATAGACCGACCTCGGAGCTCCCTCGCCGGTGAAATGTAAACGGTGGAGGAGGCCGCCTGGAGGGCAGAGAGCTTCACCATGTCCGACCAGATTATCGCCATCGTCGTGGAGGACAAAACCTACCAGGTGAACAAGAAGAAGCTGATCGAGAAGAGCGACTACTTCCGTGCGCTGTACCGCTCCGGGATGAGGGAGTCCACGGAGGACTCTGTGCAGCTGCAGGGGCTCAGCGCGCCCGGCCTGGAGCTGGTCCTGGAGTTCATCAACACCTCCAAGGTCCAGGTGGTCAACGAGACTCTGCAGGACCTGATCGAGACCGCCTCCTTCCTGCAGGTCACCCCCATCCTCAAGCTCCTCACCTCGGAGATCCGGCCGGACAACTGCGTGGCGCTGTTCAGCCTCTCCGAGGTGTACGGGACTCTGGAGCTGCGCCACGCCTGCCTCAAGTACCTGAGCTGGTACTACCACCCCATGCTGCGGCGGCCGGAGTTCAGCAGCCTCCCCGCGGCCGTCAGGCTGCAGGTCAAGGAGATGCGCATGAAAGGCGCCGCCACCCTGGTCGCCATCGGGGACTTCACCTGCCTCTCCCTGGACGTGCCGGACCAGGACGAGCCCTGGTCCATGCTGAGGTACGGGGAGGCGGAGCAGCGCTGGAAGCCTCTCGCCAACAACCTGCCCCCGGACATGATCAACGTGAGGGGCTACGGCTCGGCGGTGCTCGACAACTACCTGTTCATCGTGGGGGGGTACAGGACGACGAGCCAGGAGATCTCCGCCGTGCACTGCTACAACCCCTGCAGGAACGAGTGGAGCCAGGTGGCCCCGCTCAACCAGAAGAGGTACGACCGGATCCGGATCCACACATTTCCCCCTCAGACCTCAACAAGAGCGGTTTGAGAACTTCTAACGCCGCTCAGCCAATCACAATTAAGGATTCGAACTATCCTTGATTGCTCGAACGCGGCTCAGCCAATCACAATCGAGGACGGGGTTCTAAATTGGCCGAGCCACGTTTTGAGCATTTTCCAGTAAATAAATAAAAAAAAGTTAATCAAAATTCTCACTAAAATCCAACATTGGCTGTATGTAAAGATTGTTGTTGATTCTCCACCTTCTCCCATCTTATAAAAACGAGATAAAATATGTGACCATCTTGCCCTGGGGATGTCATCAGTCTGCGCAGTGATCAAGGAAGGAGTAGAGTTATGGAGGCCACACACTGCCTAACTCATCAATAATTAAGTATAATGATCACCTGCTAAAGTTATATCTCCTCTTCTGCAGGTGCCTCCATAGTATTTTATTAAACAACACAATTTTGTCAATATAATATTTTGTCTACAGTTTATTTATTCTCACTTTGTGGGTACTTTATTGATGTTGATGTTACTAATATTACATTTGCATGGCTCCACTGTTTTGCATTACGATCAGTGGGTTAGGGTTAGGGTTAGGGTAACCCACCAGTCTGCTGCTTGATGGTAAATTAAAGCCAACCCTGCAAAAGTCAATACCCCACTTGGGGCTCACCTTTCCATTTTTAGCAGAGAGAGTCTGGTTTAGCGCCAATTTAGGGACTGTTTTAAAATGAACAGTTGCACCAGGCCTGAAAACAGTGAACGGTCCACATAGTGTGTTTAACAGTCCAGGCTTGGTTTATTTTCTTATCCTCCTCCTTTATCCTGTCCATCTCTCTCCTGCTCATCCAGGTTTAGCCCACCCAATAAATCAAAATTCACATGAACTCACTGCGTGCTCTCCATCAGGTCCAACTTCAAGCTGCTGGCAGTTCAGGGGAAGCTGTACGCTGTAGGAGGCCAGTGTCTGGGCACGGTGGAGTGTTACAGCCCAGAACAGGACTGGTGGACCTGCGTGTCCTCGATGCCCGACACGCTGGCGGAGTTCTCGGCTTGCGAATGTCAGGGGATGATCTACGTCATGGGTGGATACACTTCAAGAGGTTGGTTTATCTCAAGGATTCAAAGTATTTATTGTCACGTGGATTAAAAGGCGCATAAACATACAGACATGACAAACAAACTATCACTTCTGTTCACATCACGTCTGAGCAGAAACAGACAGGTTACTACCAATACAACTACTAAGACTTTTAACATTGCACTAATAGAAATTAAATAAAATATTTGTAGACATGCCAAAACTCTTAAGTCACTTAATTTAGTTGTTATTAAAGTAATGCTGGATGGAAAAGTGGGTGTTTTAATTTCATTCAGTGAACTGTCCATCAGTTATCTCCACACTAGTTGCAAGTTTATGAGTAACAAGTGAAGCAGAATAACACAAAGATGACGGACATTCACAAAAAATGTTTTCCTATCTTAAAGACTCCATTAATCTCTGTAGACTTGTCACCCACTCGACCTGCTGATTGGAGAGTGTCCCTTCCTCCTCTTTTAGTCCTATAAACTCTGTATTTTTAGTGGTTACCGTCTCTGCTTTTTATGGAGGCGTTCTTTGCCAATGTTTCTGTTATCTTCATAATCAGGACACCATGTCGTGTATTATTATTACATAACTTCAATTACACAGGCCTCGGTGGGAGCACAGGATGTTACAGAAGTTATTGCTGCCCAAGGGCACATTTTCCACTGAGGACAGGGGGTGTCTATTTGTCCACCATCCCTTATACAGTTTTATTTCCTCCCACACATCTCTCTAAATGTTATCTTCTGCCAGATGAGAGAAACTCTGAGCTGATAGAAATGTCAATCGGAGTTGCAGTACGCTCACACAAATATAGTAGCGAATCGTGTTTGTTTTTTTTGCCCTGGATTTACCTCTCAGGCTACATATATGGTTGTATGAATTATTGGAGGCTGTTGAACACACACTGACAGGAAGACTGCAGGCACTACGTCTTCATTAATATCGTTGTGAATATTAAGACACCACAGGATCAGATCGAGGCAGTAAATAACCGTGCAGGTGTAATTGTAAGTACGGTTAATGATTTACGAATGAAGCACTTTATCTTTCACTTTCATACTGTATGTGATGTACATTGGGTACATTGGGTGTTTCAGGTCTTTTAGCATCAGACACCGTCACCCAGACGTCCTCCACAGGGTTGATCAAGCTCTGGCTTGCGTCCCAGCAGCACTTAGCCTGCACGGCTCACTCCATTTGACTTTTGTTTTCACCCCCCAGGTCACTGAAAAGTCTGTTCACTTAGCTGAATTTGTTGTCCAGACATAAATATATCTTTACATTTTAGCTGGAAAACCTCTAATTTAATTGTGTACGCCACAATGAAAAGAAATAAGTTTCCCCTTCTTGCTCCTTTTGAGTTGTTATTCTCTGTGTCTGACAGACAGGAACACGAATGTCCTCCGATACTGCCCCACGTCTGACACTTGGACGGTGTTTCGGTCTTGTCCGGCCCACATCCGCAAGCAGCAGATGCTCTCGGTGGAGGACACCATCTACCTGGTGGGCGGTTACACCCACGAGCTGGAGGCGGGCCAGCGGCAGCGGCGACCCAGCCAGACGGAGGACGTGCTGACGGTGCAGTCCTACAACGTCACCACGGGGGAGTGGATCCAGCTGAAGGAGAACACGTCCAAGTCGGGCCTGAACCTGACGTGCACGCTGCACAACGACGGCATCTACATCATGAGCCGGGACGTGAGCCTGCCCACCAGGCTGGAGCACCGCGTCTTCCTCAAGTACAACATCTTCTCTGACGCCTGGGAGGCCTTCAGACGCTTCCCGGCTCTGGGACAGAACATGCTGCTCTGCTCGCTTTACCTCCCCAATCTGCTATGATCGAGGGGAAAGAGTGTGGCGAACACTACCGAATAGTGAAACCCATTCAGCATTAATATAAGCCGGTGTGTGGTTTGCTTGTTCTTGCACATAATGGGGCTCTGTGGCATTATTGGGAACAGAGTCTGGTTGCCAGGTTGAATGCCTCGTGACCTCCGTGCCTCAAAAAAAAAAAAAAGGTAAAAAACCCAAACAAAAACGCACTACATTGTACATACTGCTGTGGATGCAAATGCTAAAACTACAATGAGTGATGAAGCGCCATGGCCCCGTAGCTCAACAGCATCATAGCAGGTAGCCCCAGTGTGTGCCTCTCATGGATTAATGTGAAAGTTCAAGGCACAGTTACATCTCTCGTTCTAATTACCCAGAAAGTTTGAAAATACTTACTGCTGGTCTGAAGGTATTGCCAGGATCCTCAATGACTCTTTTTACCACTGAGAGGAAAGAAAAATTAAAAAGAAAGCAGCCAAAATCAATTTGGAAAATTTCTCTGAAAAACTTACTCAAAGTGATAAATCAGTTATCAGAATAGTTGGGGATTAATGTAACTGTTGAAGAGTAATCGGATAATCATTGATCAGTGCAGCTGTGGTATGTAAAGCTAATACCTGACAGGCACAAACTGGGGCTACATAACAGCATGCTTTAAAATCAATGGGCCACAATATTCTTGATGTTTACACTCCAGATATGGCATTGGCGTACATTTTATCCATAATTCACTACCAACCTTAAAATATCTCTGAAACAAAACACTTTTTTTGTCTTTATGTTCTGTACATAGCAGATAATCGTGAGAAATGGCTTTGGTTTTACACTGCCAGTTTTATGGGAACAAGAGATTTCTTGAAAGTTATTGGATGAGAAGCGGCTCAGAGGGAGCTTAACGTGTTGTTATCCTTACACTTGCACAGTCTTATTTTCCAGAGATACACTAAGCAAAGCTTAAAGCGCAATTCCATGAAATGAACAATGCACATGTGCCTTCTGCAACCTCAGTTGTCGAGAACTTGAAATAACAAAAAAAAAAAGCACAAAATGCAAGACTTTGTTACATTGCCAGCAACTGACCAAAACTGCTGTGTTTTGATTTTTCTCTCTGCTAAAGCAGGTTTTGTTTTCAGTAAGATACTTTTCAATTCCTTGGTTCAAGATCAGCGGTGTGCAGATGTGAGAAATGAGCCTCAAAGCAACATTTGTTTTCTGAAACTTTTGGAGTCTTGGAGTAAATGCAGCACTTAACAATGTTTTATTTGATGGATTTCTGATTCTCTTTGCATTACTTATTTGTTTGACAGTTTGGAGATTTAGGTCAAGATAATAAAGATGATGTTCAGGGGTATGTTCTGCTGGTTGTCCTTTAATATATCTGTTTACATAGAGTCACTTCTCTATATCCTGCTTGTCTTATTACTTTGCATTTTTTAGTTTTACAAATTTTTTATTATTTAAAATGTCCAAATAAATTGAGAGACCAGGCTAATTATAATATCATCTGTGATGTGACATCTTCCCACAATATCTCTTTATTTCTTTTTCCCAGGGGAACACTGGAGTAAGTTCTTCCCCTGGAGGCAACAAAAATGTTTTAAATACTGCGTGTGACCACAATCATCAAATATGTCCCAATATATTTCTCTCTCTCTGGTATAGTTTTAGTATAATATTTTTACATGGCTGTGACATTTTCTTCTGTTTCTTTAAAATGCCATCTAAACTCTGGGTGTTTTTGACAGTCTGAATACAGATGCTGCTCTGGAAAGAGGCGGCCAGGAGGGGGCGGCAGATGCTTTTTAAACCTTACTCGACATCTCAACAGTGTTTTCCACCTCACCTTCACAAGGACTCCCTCCTTTAAACAAATATTCTATATTCAAAATGTGCTTTTATTTCATGCCCTTGTTGTGATATTAATGTGCATTTTTTTCAATCAAACACACCCCTTATAAATGCAATAAAAGAGAGGAAAATGAACAAAGTTTCTCACATCACATAAAGCCCCTCGTACCTGTAGGCTGAATCATCGCCGCTGTAAAAATGTGTCATCATCCAGAGGTCATGAGCACCGATGGATGTGATATTTTTAGCTTTTGTTGGTGTGGATAGATGGATGGATGGTAGGAATTGGGCTCTTTAATTCACAGCGGACACCATAGGGGAGGCAGGGGAAATCAATGGTCGCCATCAGTGGTCCAGATTGATCCTCTGTGTGGGGTCAGATCACCGTGATCTCTCTCACACCTCCACAGTGAGGGCTGCAGAGGCCAATCACAGCTCAAGAGGCTAATGCTGCAAACTGTATCAGGCTTAGAAGCACAATACAGACTGACAGACTGTGTATCTGTTTGAACATCACTTTTAATACGATCTGATGTGCAAAAATCTAGTGTTGTAGTGCAGCTGCGTGGCCGACGGTGCTTTCTAATAATGGAGCACATATGTTTTGTTTGTGGTATAAAAAGCCCGTCTTTGTGTTTCCTCAGCTGAGAGTCAACTGAAAAAATGTGGTCTTTATTCAGAGGTGAGCATGCGTCTATCGAGTGTGAGACTGAAAGAGGAGGGTTTGTGGGGAGAGAGACAGAATACACTTCTGAGAGAGAGAGAGAGAGAGAGATCCGAGGACAGACGGCACTGAGGGGAGGGGAAAACACACTCTCAGTCACACCTACCCCACAGCCTCACACAGCCTCTGTAACAGACAGAACAGATCTTGACATTGTGAGGAAGATGCACGTCTACATCAGAGGAGCATCCAGGACAGGACAATAGCCGCTGAAGCCGCTGAGACAAATACATGCCGAGGACTACAAACAGAGAGGGAGAGAGAGAGAGACAGAGAGACAGAGAGAGAGCAGCAGCAAGCCCAGAGGGAAGGACAGCAGCATTTCAGAAAGGGCAAAACAGGGTGGAAGAGGTTTATTCTTTTGCCTTAAAAAAAGACCTGTTTAATCCCTAAATCTTCTGGGATTTCTACTCTCTGCACACGAGCATCTACTGCTGCTGCTGCTGGGAGATTACAGTCTCCGTGCTTCTGTGCACAGCACCAGAAAAAGACTGCTTTACAGTCCGAGACCATGAGTGAGGCGAAGAAAGGTGAGCTCGCCATCCGGGATAAAGCCATCCTGCACCAGCAGAGGCGCCTGAAGCAGGCCACCCAGTTCACGCACAAGGACTCAGCTGACCTCCTGCCCCTGGACGGACTCAAGAGACTGGGCACATCCAAAGACTTGGTGAGTGGACTTTTGGAGAATATAGATAATCAGTCCATTATTCACTTGTTGGAGAGGTGCTTAGCAGGTGTTGAAGGTCAGGTTTGAGTGGAAGTACGTGTCAAAATTGTACAATGACCAGCAGGATGTCTGATAGCATTAGAGAGAGATGACACAAGGTGGTAAAGTCACTTTTAAAGCACACTCCACTGATTCAACATCGCACCACTATGACACTGTCGGACTCATGAGGGACAATAAAACTGATGCAGCAGAATCAGAAATACTACCTTTCACATCTTATTCTTCCTTGTAAAAACCTAGCGCCTACATTACCCACAGTGCAACTCGACTCGGCCAGCGTAGCCTGAATCACGAGGAGAAACAGGTCTGGTTGGCTCGCTTCTTTCTATCTCCACAGACCATCACATCTTGCTGACTCGAGTCACATCATTTGAGGCGTTTTATCACACTTTAGCAGAAAGACCTAACTGCGACTTTGTCAACCGTTATTCCCCTTGTTGTTGCAGAGAACTCCAACTAATGATTATTTTCATTATCGATTAATCTGCCGTTAATCTGCGCAAGTTATGGATTAAGCATAAAGTCCGTGAACAGTTGGAAAATAGTCGGAAATTACATCTTTAGATGTCTTTTTTTGTCTAACTAGCAGTCAAATCAAATCAAATATTCATATTGGAGAACTGTGAATGTTCTGTTCAAATTGCTTCAGCCCTACAAAGCACAGATGCATCATGATTTTTAATGTCCATTTCATGCACAAGGAGCTATTTGACTCCTAAAACATATGGCCACCATTTCCTGTGAGCACTCATGCCATGTGCCGCACTGTCACAAAGTGCAGCCTTGAAAGTCATCATGGAAAAGGTAATGAAAGATTCAGAGTCTTGCACTCTGCATACTGAAGAGGGAACGTCAAGTCAAAGCCCACCACGCTGTGCAGGGCTCTCAAATACAGAGAGATGTCATTATACATGCAGGAACACACACGCATTTCATGGTTGACATATAAGATGAAAGGCAGCCCTGCATGTGAAGTGAGTCTCTCCACTTCCTCTTCCTCCGAACCGAAGCTGTTACACACTCTGGAGGAACTCCCTGTAATAATCCCAATAATTTATTACTCCACCTCTCCTCTGACACAGTTCTGGTTTGATGGCGGCTTCCCAGATTCCCCAGAGCTCTCCAAGAACCTCGACACAATCACTCTGGCACCGGGAAGCAGCACTAGCGGTGCTCTGTGCTCTGCAAATATCACACTGTGATGCGTTTATGTCTGCCAGATTTTAATACCAACATTTGCTGCCAGAAAAACACTCCACCCCCTTCTCCTCTTCTTTGACTGACTCACATTTTTTTGTAATCTAATGATAGTTATATTTTCTCTCTCTTCCCTCCTCTATTGACCTCATGTTCCTGAAGTAACACATCATTTAAAACTGATTTAAGATATAAATACCTAATTCAGTGTTGTAGTTTTTTAATAAGAGGCAATGCTGGTCCACCACTTTGGCCCACAATCAAATATCTTAACAACTAATGGAAGGATTCCTATAAAAATTGGCACAGACATTCGTGGCACTCAGAGGATGAATCCTGCTGAATTTGGTGATCTCCTGACTTTTCCTCCAGCACCACCATGGGGTTAAAATTTGTGATTTTGAGGGAAATGTCTTGACGACTATTGGATGCATCACATTTTTGAGAGGATGACATCCTGGATTTTTTTTTCCTGGATGAAAAAGACGTTAATGAGCCGTATTGACTTTGATGAGTGCTTCACTTTGAAATTTGTGGTTCTGACTGAAACGTTTTGACAACCAATGGAGAGATTACCATGAAATTTAGTACAGAGATTTGTGTTCTCATCAATAAGAAACTGTTTTATGTCAGTATAACATAAATCAGACACAATGATGAATTTGAGGACGTCACCTTGTGAACTGACCAAAGAATTCATAATAATCATCTCATGAAAATATTACCTATAAATGAAGAGAATTGATGTTTTTCCTTCCATTGAACTAAACATTTGGATGGAAGACAGATTGTGTTGTGCATACATGACGTAATAAAATCTGATACTGGAGACTTTTTTTGGGCTCGATAGCAGAAATGGTAAATAAATATCTAACATAAGATTATAAGCATGACATGTTACATCACAGAAGCTCTCCTTATTTCTATACCGACAGACAGAGTGTCTTAGGCCACAGAGATGAGCCCAATATGGTACATCTAAACTCTATTAGGGATAGAATAAAAATAATCTGCGCCACGATAAGCTTCCCCAAAACTCTATTAGATTCAAGGAGCGTGAAAGCACAACTCATCCATTGGCCGCCTGTGATTCGACATCTCCTACAGGGGCCTGAAAACCCTCTTACCATAACACCAATTATCTTCTCCTTCAACACTGAATTATCTAAAAACCCTGTCTTTGGCGCAGATGTGGAGCCACGCACAATTTTTGCATGCCATCTGTAACAAGTGATTTTCGATGTCAGAGTGTCTTTTTGGGAACTTGATGGAAATTGCCGGCGGCCCTTCGTCATGCTTGTATCTGTTCTCCGCAGACAGACAGCAACATCATTTGAGCTCTGAAAAGACACGGATGAGCTAAATGAAAAAAAAAGCGTGTTTCTGAGATGACTCGCAAGCCAGACAAAAGATGAGATCATGTGGATGAGACAGATGCATTTGTTTGTCTATTTTCTTTTCTTTTTTTCTACCTTTCTCCAGTTTTATCCTCGTATTTTTATTGAATTTCAATATTTATGAAGAACTACTTTTCTTGTTGGCTCGCTGCCTCCATAAAAAAAGGTCACAGCTTAAATGTCAGACACTGATCTTTTCTATTTTCAAGCAAATTTACATGAGTCATTATTATGGAAGCCTGAAATTTATTATATTCTCATCTTTATCTTAATCATTAACTTAGTTTAGCAAAAGAGAATGTTATTTTGGAGACCCACACTT
Source organism: Amniataba percoides (assembly GCA_037176925.1). NCBI lineage: Eukaryota > Metazoa > Chordata > Actinopteri > Centrarchiformes > Terapontidae > Amniataba > Amniataba percoides. Next base: position 4,149,003 of record JBAJHX010000002.1, on the reverse strand, counting down.
CATATTTAAACGCTAACATATCTTTATCTCCACAACTACAATAACTCTTAAATGAATAATCCAACATTTTAAGCAATACTTTTATTCACTTAGTGGCTGAATAAAACAATCGACACCGCTCTCATGTCTGCAGCCAGAGGCCTGTTAGCTTAGCTTAGCATAAGTCATGGATAACAAGGGGAAACAGCTAGCTTAGCTCTGTCAAATAATAAAAGAAAATAAGTCTTCTAAAGCTCGATATTTAACATTTTGTGTAATGTTTGTTGGAAGAAATGTAAAACGACATGTAATGTATTTTGTTTCTACTGTTTCCAATCTATGCTAAGCTAAGTTAAATGGCGCCACCTTCCTATTTTACACAAAGACATGAGAGCGGTAGCCTATTATCCCTCGCATAAAATATTTTGCACACAAATATTTACTATACATTTAAATATTAATATAAATGCAGCCACAATGATCTCACTTAAAATCTGCAAAAATTGTGAATAATTGTGTGCTTTTCCGCCTCACACACACACGTAATTTTATCTTCAACCTCATCTTCCTTCCTCTTAATTTCTGCTGGCTGGCCTGTCCTGTCCAGTGTGTAATTCATCCTGTTACGTAAGAGTGAATTTGTTTTGCTGCTCTTTAGCCTGAGGTCCTCTCACTCTCAGCAGCAGCAGCAGCAGCATCACTCCGGCCATGTTGTGCTGCAGAGTAAGAGGAGCAGTGAGCATGAAAAGGGCAAAAAAAAAAAACACAGCTCACAACACGAGAGCGATGGAGAGGAAGGGAAGAGACGGCTGGAGATGGGGGTCGAGGAGTACGCATGGTTCAGTGGGGCGTTTTTTTTACGTAATGCGATGCGAGGCTTTGAGCAGATATGTGGGTGTAAAATGTAAGGAGAGAGAATAAGAGTCTAAACAGTGTGTGTTTCGGGGATTGGAAAAACATCTGAACCCAGTTACATTAACACCTGAGCTCAGCGTGGACCGAGTTATTGTGTAACCACTGCGTAATCTCACCCTTTTCTACTGTACACAGGCAAACATTTGCTCTCCAAAGCGGCACCAAAATGAGTGGAGATTACACATTTTCTGTGTTGAAGCTCCCTACGTAAAGTCAGATTTCCATTTTTCATTCCAGTTATTTGAAGTGTTATATAATTATATTGTCCTCCCAGAATTTCAGTCTTATTAGGTTTGAAAAGCCTTTTGAAAAGCATTTAGGTCATCAACCTCTTTTGGTAAAAATCTCTTTAATTCAAATGAAATGATTTTGGCAGGCAGGTTATGAACAGAGGTCAAACTTAATGCTGGCTTTAAAGGCAAAAAATACTCCAAATAAGATAACAAAAGACTTTCTCACAGTCATGCAGATAGTTTTGATCTGGAAACAGTGATTTACATTAGCAGTGGAGAGTAACTGAATACATTTAAGTAGTGGACTTAAGTACAATTCTTACGTCCAATACTTTATACTCCACTACTCATCAAGAAATATTTCCTGCTCTTCACTATATTTATCAGACAGCTGTACTTAAAGACCTTAAAAAAACTTCATTGACGTACTGTCATAGACTAATTTCAGCTATAATAATAAAAAGCTGCTTACACGATGCATTGTGAGCACTTTTACTTTGATACTAAGTACATTAATAAACCAGATATAACATGTTAATCAGTGACCTTTAGAGGCGTTGGAAGGCAGAAAGCCAGGCTAACTGTTTCCCCCTGTTTCCAGTCTTTATGCTAAGCTAAGCTAAAGCAGCTGCACGTGTACGTTCACTGTACATGTGTGACAGTGATATCAAAACTCTCACTTCCTGCAAGAAACCGAATAACAGTGTCCTGTGAGCTAATTTCTGTCATAATAAACTAAAATGCACACTAAAACAAAGAATGATTCTAATTTTGTCAACAAATATGACTTTAAGGTAAAATATATAAGTAAGACAAAATGAAGAACAAAACTATTGTCCTGTAAAATATCTTATCGGTCTAATTATGCTGCACACAGTTCGCCGGCTGCCGCAAAGCCTTCCCTCCTCTTCTCCCCAAAGCTTAGCTGTCCGCTTGCTCATGTCCCTCTGTAACAGACGAGTGAGCATGAAACCTGTGTGTGTGTGTGTGTGTGTGAGGCCCTGTCTAATCGAGTGATTCGAGTCTCCAGGTACTTCTGAGGATGATCAGAGGCTACAGAACTGGGTTTGAATGTAGAACGGTGGCAGGCCCTTTTCTCTTTTCACTGCATGCAGCTTAAGTTGTGAAATGTATTGAGGTCTTAAATATTGTGTCTAATTTAAATGTGGGATACGATAAATTGTGGTTTATTAGCTTAGAATGAGCCCCTCATATCTACATCCATGCAGTTTGCCAAGTTTCTACAGTAGCCCAGAATGGACAAACTGGCTTTAACAGGGAATTTGTTAGCAAAGGGTTGGAGGATTGTTTATATTTTTATATGGTCCAATAATGGTTAACATCTCCAAATGCACAGCAGGATGCAGATTTCTATAGATTATTTTAGTTTGTTTTATATTAGGTCGAGGAAAAACTCCTTTAGGTTGTCCTGTATTCATGAGGGTTGTGAGTGTTGGAGCGTTCAGGTGATTGTAATCTGCAACCTCACTGCTAGACGCCACTAAATCCAACATCCTTTAAGCTAAATAAAACTCTGACCTTTCTAAAATATGGATAAATCAGTGTGGGGAGGGTTTTTGTGAACTTAGTGATCCCCTGTCCTTTTTAAAAAGTCATGAATTTGCACAGGCAGATGGTGGACAGTCCATCTCATCCTGGAAATGTTTTTTTTTTTATATATGTCCATGTGCCTCCTGATTGACTCTCAGAATTTCTTTATGACTTTTTTCCTAGAGGGCGAAGTAGCTCCCCTTCCCGCGCCCGTTCCCTCCAAAACAAACCGTTAAATGGGTGCAGATGCAGACTTTATCATTAGCGCTGGGACAATTAGGTGGGCTGGAGGGAGGTTAGCGTGAACCCGTCTCTCTCTGTGTCATCTGGAGCTGTGGATGGGCGGCAACAGTCTCCCTCAGCTGCTCTCTCTGTGCCGTGTAGGAAGACGGGAGGCTAAAAATACCTGACACAAACAAAAACGACAAAACAACCCCCGACAACAGAGGAGGAGAAAACACATGATACTCAGACAGGAAGTAAGAGAAGAAGACTTGATTTGGATTACTTGTTGGGTATGGGCAGGTGTGTCACATGACACCTCAGCTGGAGAAAGTACTTTTTAAATTATGATCAATGAAAGCAGATTTCTGGAAGAATATATATAAAAGCAAGATCTGAAACTCAAAATAATGATTATGTTTGTGCAGCTGAGCGTTTACAAAATAAAACTGCATGTGGTTTTGTAAAATGTAGGTGGACTTTAGTCTATATAAACGTAAAAAATGACAGTCATAGCGCAAGGTGATGTCTTCATATTGCTTATTTTGAATGAAAAATAGACAAACAAGGCGAACAGTCACATTTGGGAAGTTGGAAATAGCCATTTGGATGATTTACTGAGTGGTTGTTGTCTAAAATTTCCCATTTGTGAAATCTCAATTTTCTAAATAATTACATTCAAATAAAAATATAGTTCTGGAGTTTGGAAAAGATGATTATTTTGAATCTAAGCATTTAGACTTCTTCTACCTTTGGACAGCGCCAGGCTAGCAGTTTCCACCTGTTTCCAGTCATTATGCTAAGCTAAGCTAACTGACTGCTCTCTCTTGCATCATATTTGACGGACAGATATCAGTCGTATTGATCTTTTCCTCTAACTTTCAGCGAGAAAGTGAATAAGCGTATTTCCAAAACATTAAATGAAGAGATTAAGTTTTGTTTTTCTTATCACCACCTCAACAAACATTTACTCGGTTATGAGCTCTATAAGTAATCTAGGAAGAGAAAATTAAAATGATAACTAAAAAGCTTTGTGATGCACTAATGTAAAAAGATTAAAAAACATCAGGATGTACTAATTGAAAATGAAGAAAGATAGGAGCTTATTATTGGCAGACATCCTTCAGTCGAGCAATGAATGAACAACTTACTGATCATAAATGTCGTTGCTGATTAATTTTCTGCAGATTAGTTTGCTGATTTTCATCACAAGTAGCCTCTCTAATGTCATCCAGACAAAATAAAACGTAGTCCCTCGGCACAAAGGAGTTTTTATTTACTGAAGTTTTAGATAAACATGATATTTTATGCAGAATTTTAGGATTTAGGAAAGAAAAGATATGTAAAAAAAGAATGAAATGAGCTTGGGGGGGCGGCAGGCAGGCAGCAGATGTGAAACTGCTGGTCGGTGCGACAGGAAGTGAGCCGCCGGGGACCTCCATCAGAATGAGAAAAAGGGCATTAGAAAGCTCACGTGACTGGCTGGATGAGAGAGAGGAGCCTGTTGCAGTCAGATAATTAGTCCGCATGGCAATTAGCCTCTAATCTGACTCACAGAGGGAGAAATTCGGAGAAAAAGAAACCGAGAGGAAGAGGAGGAGGAGGAGGAGAAGCGCGGAGGTGTCACATATTAACAGGCGTGTTTCTGTCTCACGGGTGGAGGTCTGGTTCAGACCGGTTGGTGTTCAGGGGTAACAACAGGACTCACATCAGCAGAATCAGCAACAGGCCACGTATGAAAAGACACAGAGGAACAAAGCGAGACAAACGAACCAGTTTAAACCTGAATTCCTGTCCCTTTGTGCCAAAAGAGACACTGAATGTGTTTATATCAGTGGTAAAGTAAAATAAGCAACACCACACTGTAGAAATACTCTATTACAAGTTAAAGTACTGCATTTAAAGTATTTAAAGTACGCATTATGAGTATTTCTACCATGTGTTATTACTACTTTTACCTAAGTAACAGACCTGAATACTTCTTTCACCACTGATTTTTGGCAGGAGGATGATGTTTTTAAGGGATTTCAACAACCATATGTTTAAACTCAATTGAAATAAGTGACCTATTGCACCATTGTAAATGTTAATATTCAATATTCTTCAACAAACCTGAGCTTCTTCCACAAAAGACCAGGTGGAAGTATTACATCAATGCCATTAATTCTCTGTTAAGTAATAAACGATGGTGAAAGCAATCTGTGTTAGCCACACTCTGCAATATCGTCCAGAATCACTCTGCATGCTGTGAAAAATTAACAAACAGATTACACCTCAGCGATGCCAATTTGTCCTGAGCTGCTTCGCCATTAAAACAATTCGCTGTCAGATGAAGCATAACAGCGGGTTTCACTGTGTATAATGGATAAACTCTTTACGGGACACCGCTGCCTGCTGTCTTCATTCGATTTCGTGACGAGTAATCTGCGAGGAGGCCACATGATTGATGCCAGCTCACATATTCTCAGACTGTTAACAAGCAGTTAGTGAAATGAGGTGAGAAATCAGAAGAAAACCTCGAGATGTGTCGCATGATATCGTATACGCTGTGCAATATGTAAGGAGTTTTAAACCCCTCTGAATAAGCATTGTAAGAAAGATGGAAAATGTAGATGTTAATGGATTTTCTAATGTCTACTTCTAATTTTTGGAACTACAGTCCCCATGATGGATACCGCCGTGGTTTCAGTGCTGTAGCCTACATCTTGAGCCCCATTTTTAGTGTACGTACATTCATATTTTTGCAAATCAGCCCCTTTAAAAGGATGCCAAAATTAGAAATGAACACTTCTTGTTTGCAGCGTACGCATGGATGATCTGACAACTACAGCTTGATTATCTTTGGTGCAGAAGAAAAATGAAAAAACGTGATTATTCTCAGGCAAGTTTCTATGCAGATTTAAAGTTTATTCGCAGTGGAAATCAGAGGTGAAGATATCCTCACACTGATTCTAAAACTAAAGCTCAAAGATTAAAATCCTTCTGCACTGTATTAAAAAGCAGGCAAAGATCAAGTGGAGCCTGCACAGATAAATTCACCTCTGAACTGCGGCAACATGTGGCAAACCCGAGCGCCGTCTGCCAGCAGCTCGGCGTTGTTTGCAGGAGTTGCTCACGAGCTGACCCCGGAGCAGTCGGGCATCGCGAAAAACAGACGCCAACCATCGGAGGCTCGATGAGAAAAATGGCTGAAATTACATCGCCTATCAGATCCAATCTTTGCCTGCAAGAGCATAGGGGGAGGAAAAACATCTATCGAAGAAAGAAAAAATGAAACCCTCTTCAGTAAACTGTTGTAAAAGCTTGATATGATTACCTCCCTTTGTCTACTGAAATAAAAAATATTCCACCAGACGTGATAAGAAATTTAATTAAAATGATATTTTCCACGCTTTTGTGGATTCACATGGAACCAGATGCACATAAACCATTATCTCTCATTGGTTTCAACCTCTAACAAGCTGTTTTTTTCTTTATTTGCAAAAGAGGATAATTACTGTTATCAAATGAAACAGTCCAGGAAGAGGTCAGCTGATGTGCGGCACATTGTTAGAACAGAAACAGAGGAGGGAGAGGTCAATGTTGAGAGCACCGCAACAGAAAAGAAATTCAGTTTGGTCTTAAGTGGAGCTCCTGATTAAATTTGATTGGCTCAGATGTCGAGGAGCTCAGCGTGAGGGCTCCTCTTTTAGGATCACTCTTATCTTAGCTTTCGGTTGTTTTGGGAAACGAATGAAGAGAGGAGATGAGAAACGATGTGGGGAAGGGGAAGAAGGAAAGAGAGGAGAGTAAATGTAAGGAAAGAGAAGGACTAAAAAGGAACAACAGGGGAGAAGAGGAGAGATCAGGAGGGGAAAAATATGGTAAGGTGAAGAAAGAGGAGAAAAAAATGTAGAGAAAAAGAAAGGAAAAAATGAAGGGCAGTGGAGCGGAAGACGGTGTAAGAAAAACAAAGATAAAGAAATGAGATGAGAAGTTAGGAGGGAGGAAGAGGGCAGGAGAGGAGTAATGAGAAGGAGGAGAGCAGAGAGGAGGAGGTGTAAAGAGGAGGAGAGGCCTGTTTATAGCTCGGAGCTGCTCGGCCGCAGCTGGAGCTCAGAGAGGATGAAATGGGCTGAATCGAACTCGGCAGTGATTAGCGTTTGAAGTGTTGTCGTTTCAAGCAGGAAGCCCGGCGGACTGACGGAGGGAGGGCTACGCAAAACATCTACTGTAGAAACCCACCCTTGTTAGAGCATTTTATTTATTTAGTCATTTTAGTCCTCTTTCACCCGTCGAGGTGCGAGATTGAGCTGCAGCTGCACAGATGGGCGTCTGACACAGAGCGAGGCCACGGACGCTCAGGCATGACCAGGCATGAGATGACATCATTACAGCCATGTCAAGGATATGAAGCTGTGGTCTCTTTGGTCCCCCGATGCCTTTTCCTTGTTTATTTTCTATATTTCTCTTCTCTGGCTACTCGCTGCCAGTCTGCCCGTGACGCCGCTCCGGTCTTCATTCATATTCCGGTCAGGAGCACTTTAACAGCAGAATCTAGCATTGCTGCGCGCATGTTAATCAGAGCAGAACATCAAATAATGACCAGTAATGTGGTGAGAAAGAGAGAGAGAGAGAGGGGGAAGAGAATAGCTGGGTTTATCTTTTCCATCCCATTTTGTCTGCATTAGCTTTCTCCTACGTCGGGGTCAGGGCAACATGGAGTCTGCCGGATGGAGTTTCCCCTCGCTGACAAAAAGAAGCTCTGCATTTTGTAATCGCCTGCCAAGAATGTGTCATCAACAACACATCGCATAAAGCTGCACTATATTATCATGCTCTGAGGAATCTCTCACAAGATGAGCTGTAATGTCGCTGCATCTTATGGGCGGGTCAAACACTGTCGCCCCTAAAATGACCCAGAAATGGCTCTCCGGTCTTGTCGCGATCAACAGCAACATTTAAAGGGTAGTCTTCTGCGATAGGAGCATTGTGAAGTGGGATCACAAAGCAATTTCTGTAAAACCGTAGTGATTGCAGGCCTGTGGGTTGCATTCAGAAAGAGGAGAGAGGAGAAAACCCTTGAGGCCGGGCAGTACAAAGCATGCGAGAACAACAGGTAGCCAGATGGGGATGTCCTCTGTGAGATTGGCACCCAACCAAGACACTTAAACTCTGACTTTTATGGCTCCACAGATGCCAATGTTGGCTGGTAATGCTGTTATTCAGTCAGTTGTTTCCAAGAAATTTGAAAAGGACAGGGCGAATCATAATGACTCTGTCGATCCTTTGACTGACTGACTGGCACTTCCTTTGGCCTCAGCTGTACGTTGGGATTATTGCCTACCTGCTAATTGCTAAAGTAAATCATGCAAACACACATTACTTCTCATGCAAGAACCACCCGTACAGAACGATTCGCTCTCAAGAACTTACTGCATTTACCAATTTTCTTGTTTTAATTTTTTCTCTGGCACAAACTTAATTTACGTTTGGTCTCAGCTTGCTGTCTAAGTAACAGATGCACCGCTCTATTCTTGACTATGTGATGTTTTTCTGCTTCACTCGACTGTATTTATGAGGCAATAATCCAGATGTGACAAAACCAAAGGTTGCTTTAATGGGCTTGAGAGCAGAGAGAAAAGTAGCTTATATCAAGCTCCCTTAGTTAGCTGTATTTTTATCTTTATGCCTAGTTCAAGACATTTTCTCAAGAAAGAATAGTTTGTTTTCTTGATCTAATCTATTGGATTACTAATTTGTGAATTTGTAAATGTTCCTAGTAATTTAAGCGTTGTGAAATCCTGAAAAGGAAACTGACCGCTTTGTGTTTTATTAATGCAGAAAGTCTGCTGGTGTTGGGTGACCTGCTCCCTTCAAAGTGAGCCTGTACCCAGACTCAATGTGATTACACAGGAACAGGCAGCTTAAATACAATTTGCTTTTTATATGATCCAGAAGGAGCAGCCAGCCACTGCCTGCATGTTGTTCTGAAACAGTGGAAATCATTGATCAAGATCAATGCAGCAGCACTGAATAATACTGAATTTATAGAAGAATTGTAACATAGATCAGAGTCTCTATTGTGGTAAATATGTCCTGAAATAGTGTTTCTGGAGCCTTACAGAACACTTTTAATTAATATTAACTTTAAACAATGAATAATGCACATTCATTTGGATAATATTATCCTTGCACTTTGCATATTCTTTGTACTTTACAGTGAAGACATCTGCACATTAGCTTTTGCAGTATTTATTTTTGGCCTTTCTCTTGCTCTGTTTACTGTTGCTATTAAGGTAACAAGGCAAATTCCTTGAATATGATTCTGACTCCCCAAAATGTGTCACCTGAAGAAACAAATGCTACCAGAAAACCTTTTATATCTGCTGTCATTGTTGACATGACCCTCGAACTGTCTTTCACACGATAACGTGCTAGTTTGGGAAGCTGTTTCTTTTTCACCGAAGTTAGCAATTTAAATCTTTGTGTGTGTTATTTCGTGGGGGTGGGAAGGAAAGGATCTGAAAATGCCACGGCCAATGCAACGCTCACTTAAATCTGAGCCCAACCTCAGCACCCACAGCTGAAATGGCCTCTGCTAGTTAGATAATGTTTGGTTTAAAAATTGGTTTCGCTGTGACTCATCTAGAAATAATTTCTGATAACAGTCAGACAATTTCAACTCGAGCAGACCTGACGGCAAAACCACAGGCAACAGCTACTGTACATATTATTCTTCTATAGCTTTTGAGAACAGGGGAGCTAGCTCACATACCCTATGATTAACCCGTGTACATGCATGTAAGTATCGGTATGTTCTGTACTGATGCACCAAAAATGACTCTAAAATGGGAAAAATTACGCTATATGTTGAAGGCTGTGATCCAAAGCCATATTTATGTGTGTGTGTGTCGCCAGTAGTGTCATTTGGATAAGGACTGTAGATCAGAAGATCTTGAGCAAGAATCATTAATTTGAGGATAAATAATCTACCGCTAGTAATTCACGTACACAAATGATCTCTCACGCAGCCCGATCAATGTCAATTCATTGAGGTGTCAATACAAATCACTTATGGACAGAAACTACACCACACACTGTACTTTATGCAGAAACAGCACATTATTCTTCTATGTTTCAGTCCTTTGAATCAAATTAGGTTAACTGGAGACTCTAATTTGCCTGTATGTGCGGATGTGAATGTAAAGTGGTTTGTCTGTCTCTGTATATGATGGAGTCCTGTTCACCCGTGTGACCCTAAATCAGGATAAGCGGTATACATAATTGATGGATGTTTGAGCTGGGAAAAGGGTCATTTTCTCTGACACCTAAATTACTAACTTCTTCTTGAAGTACTGTACTCTTGACGATGAGCTAATCTTACTTGCTTGGTGAGTAATGGTCTAATTCCAGCACTACTCCACACACAGACATTGAGGATATGGATTTATAAAAACATACTAATAATTGCTGTAATCAAACTATCTTTTCCTATGAATTAAAAGGTATGATGTACTTCTGCTAAATTACTTAACTTGGTCTGATTTTAATCAATAAGCTTTTCATTTTCTCTGAAATAACCTGCAGCCACCGGAGTTACGCTGACATGTTCCCTGAACACAACAACCTACATGTCTTGGTTCTTATTCAGATTAAATGTTTCTTGCGTCTAGAAATACTTTTCCACCATGTGAAGGGAGGCAGACGGCAGACATCGCCTGTAATCTGAATTTACCGGACATCTGACAGCTCATGTAGTCTCTGCAGTGTTTCAGAGATTTTTCACTCTGTAAATACTAAAATTCAAAAGACTTGAAGAGTAAAAATGATAATTGTTTGCATTCTCAATCAACTGATCAGCCATTTTATCTATAAAACAGCAGAAAATAGTGAAAAATGTCCGTCCTGTTTCTTGTTTCTCAGACTACAAGGTGACATCTTCAGCTGTCTTGTTTCATCCTCAAACACTCAAACATTATATTTACTATGATGTAAGGTCAAGAAAAGCAGCAGTTTCTCCTATCTGAGAACCTGCAGCCATATTTCAGGGGGGGCACTTTCTCAAAAGCCTTTTCTTGGGCAGATCCTTCTTTTTTTGGGACATCATTTCTACTTGTTGCTAAGAAAACCTGCCCTCTGACATCCGTTTCTCCCTCCTCGCAGCAACCTCACAGCATCGTCCAGCGTCGCCTGCTGGAGGGAAACATCACACGGCTGCGAGGGGAGGCCCGTGACCCGAGCGCCAGGGTTCGCTCCCCGCTGGCCGACACCAAGGACGGGCCCGCCGACGCCGAGGAGAGGAGCGAGAGCACGGCCGACGACTCCACGGAGGAGAGGGAGTCCCTGGAGGAAAGCGAGAGGAGCCTCCGGTCGGATGAGGAGGACGACAGCAGCGAAGCCGGGGCCAGACAGACGGCCGAGAAGCCCCCCCTCACAGCTCTGGTTGTTCAATGCAAGGTACAGCTGTGAAAAATGTACTCTCCCCCATCGTTCCTCACTCACACTCAGTGCTTTTTTACACTTTCTACTACAGCATAAAAACCTGAAAACAAGAGAGCATACAAACACAGCACCGTCCTGCTCCCATGACTCACCACTTGAAGCCCACTCTTCATTTATTCTCCCTTTACATGGCATCAAAAGCTTGGCAGGACCCAGCGGCTGTCTGGTTGGATCAGAACGGCAGATAACTGAGTCACGGTGACTAAAAATCCAACCTGGTTAACAAGTCCACACGGGTCCAGAATGGATTAAATGTAGGTTACAAGTACACAAGGGCTCGAAATAGACAAAGTGCGTGGGCCACGGGACAAAAGGAGGCAAAACAATGAGCATAAATTAGCATTAAAATTGTGCCTGTTGAAACCAGCGCAGCAACCAGCCAGTAACCCTCTCACTTGGAGTTTTGCCCATTCGTAACCCACGTCGGCTCTCGTAGCCCCTCGAGGATAACTGCCCACTCACTTGACTCTCATACTGATGCAGAGGCAACCTCACATGAAGGCATTCGAGAGCATTTTTTTAGATTTATGGCAACATCTTGATATTGCTTTTGGCTAAACTGTGTGTCAGTGTGGAGGTTTACTAAGCTTACATAAAATAATACATAAAACACCAAGATGTACAGATGTAAGTCAAAGGACTCGGGGATTGCCTGGTTTTATGTTGAGCTTCTGAGTTCATTGGTAACTCCTCTAAAAATGACAGCACAGCAATATTTACACACCACCGGTTTCTGGTGTTGGGCACTGCCAAATAAAAGAGCTGTCAACTCTCAACTAGTTCCTATCAATAAAGGCCAAAATTGTTTGTTTGTTTTAGATATAGCACATACATAGCTGAAATATAGGTAATTTCTAAAACATTATGCAACTGTTTTTATTTTTTGCACTCTGTAAATTTAGGATTTTATGGATTGTTTTTATTTTATACGTGCATCTTTTCTATTTCATATTTTTGCACTCTTTCCTAACTTGTACTACAAATGCTCCTCAAAAATCTCCATTTTCTCTTCAATCTTATTTTATCTTATATTAAACATTCCAGCATTGCAGTTTTATAAAATCGGCATACTCACAAACAACAAATTTAAAAAATATGGCCAAAATATAAGCAATAGTGAATGAGATAAACTAACTCTTAGGCTGCAATCCTTTGTACTCAGAGCACAAAATAAAATTTCCTCCGTCATGGAAAAGTGCAGTGAAATAGACTCAGGCAAGATCGGTCTCTCGTCTCTTTTAAAGTGTGCCAGTCTGTTAAATCTGCTGCTTTAGTATTGAAATGTCCTGATGTTTTTGCAGTGACTTGCCAAAAAAACATCAGTTTGCTGCGGGTGTCCATGTTTTCCTGACTGGGATGCATTTAGATTGGAAGTCAGGAAGACTCGGCACTATCGACTCGTCAGTGCCTATTTTGGGTCAAACTCTGAATCTTGCATTTCCAATAATGCAGCTCAATAGTGTTTTAGTTAGAACATCCACATCGTTCGAGCTCCGCATCCAAAGTTTCTAACAAACATATGCACACACATCATTTCCAAGCAAAAACATCCAGTGCAATCTGACCCAACCCTGGTGACATCGTCAGGATTATCATCAAGAGAGATTAGAGATGGAGCTCTAAAACGATCTTAATGTGTAAAATCTGTGAAGTAAACTGTGGCCACAGTTTGTCATCTGTGTTTTAGGGCAAGAACTTGTTGCATTTCAAATAATCGCCTTTAGTAGATGAAGCCATTTCGCAGGCAGCATGACTCAGTATTCTTGCTTTTTATTAATTGCCTTCTCTTACAATCTGCCCAAAACACATTAGGCATTGATGGTTGTCTGGTTTCACATGGAGACGCTTCCTGTGGTCCCAGATCTAACACATTCTCGATACCCGGTGACTAATGTGTGCAGAAAGGTCACACAAAATACTCGAGGAGTGATTCAGTCCGTCCACAAGCAGATTTCTCATAAACAGCCACACGAGATGGCTGATACTGAATTTAACAAGATTTCATTTAAAACAGCTTTTATCTGAAGTATCTGCTTCTATTGACTCTTTTGACAAAAAGCAAAACAAATATAGAATAAGTGACATTACATAATAGGTACAGTGGGCAATTTCTTTCCTTCACATAACATTTTTAGTCTTGAAATGATCAAATGTCTGCTTTTTTAACATACCCTGATATAATTATGGCTTTTTAAACTGCTGTTTAATGCTGAAAGAATATTTTGATTTGTTGATTGACAAAAAAGGATGTTTAATTGCTCATGTACCTAGAAAAAGTGTAAAATATTTGCTGCTTTCTTTATAATAGTAAAGTAAATTCATTTGGTGTTTCAACAAAATGAGCAAAATGAGCTCTCAGTGTGGTCAGTGGAGCCTTGTGATGGACATAAATAATGAATGAATGAATAAATAATGAAGATAAGTTGCATTCTCTCATCCAGTTTTCTATTAAATCGAGTCATGGACAAAGATGACAGATTCAGAAGTGCCAATAATAAACACTTAACCTCTCCGGGGGATAAAGACATAATAATTTGGCATTTTTGGAAAGATTTACAGCAGTGTACAGCACAGAGGACGGGGCTATTTTTCATCCTTTAAAAGAAATCAATACAGTGATCAAACAACTGCTATTCCCTGTGGCGTTAAAAGCATGTAGCACAGCTTCTGAGCATGTAAGTGCATTTAAAATTAGGAGTACACTGAGTTTTTTTTTCTGGTAGATTCAGCGTTTTCCCCCCATTACGCATTGCGCTTTGCTCGGTTTTATCATCAACTTCTTAAATGTAAAAAGTGTTCCTCAGTTACTCATTCGGAAGCTATTTTTACACTCAAGGGAAAGAGAGAGGGATTTCTGCACTGCCTGGACCCAGACAAAGCAGCAGGTTTGTGGGCCTGCTGATAAGCTGGTCTGCCTCTGAGGACAAAGTGTCAGCGATCAAAACAAGGCTCATGGAAACTGGACGTGTTTATTTCCAACGGGGGGGAAATATCCTCAGGTCAAGTGGATAAGGTATTGATTTATGACGGAGGCTACGGGGAAAGAAAGATCTACAGGCGTGTTCTAGGAACCAAGATGGGTGCTGGGTGGTATAAAACCACAGCAGACGTAATAAAATCTAAAAAATCTTTTTTAAATTGTAATAAGATAATCCTTTAGCATGAGAAAAAATTTAATTCACATGTGAGTACAGGCAGAAACACAAACTAGAATAGGCTAAAGATGAAGTATGTAAAAGAAATGATAGAATATGATTTGATCAACACTCATACATACAGATAATAGCAGTGCACAAAGAACCCAAAACTAGTATATTACATCTATCTCAGGCAAAGTGACATAGTGTATAATAGTTGCAGCAAAATAAGTTAATTATAGTACACATACAGTCATTTAATACCAGATTATTATATAAAATCTTAGTGTATGTATTAATTGTTTGACTGAGCTGTTAATGATAAATGCAAATACATCTCAGGTCCTTTTTGTGCTGCTTTTTGGAGTCAGTGAGCAGGCGTTGCTTTCATTTTACGCATTTAAAATGATTGCATTTTCAGAAATACCCTCTGTCAGTATCAGCCTGTTTATAACATGGCTCGTCACGGCTCGTTTTTTTGACAGCTCTGCCTGTGAGGACCTTGACCTTGTTCCATAAATACAAACGTCTAAGAATGTTTCTGAACTGCAGCTTATCTGAATGAAAAGCGAAAAAAGGGGGGAAAAAAGGACTATAAAGTAATGTAGCTGGATGTATTTGAGTCTGACAGACATTGGGAAATGCTCTCATTTCTATATGGTCTGACACAGAGTTAACAGTGTGGGGGTGGTGCCAGCTTACTGCTTATCTCACATGCATGCTGAGCTACCATATGTCCTGAATACATTCATCATTCGCCCATCGATTCATTTTTTTAAACTCCTACTTGTGCAGGGTCGCACAACATCAAGTACAATAGAAAGAGGCCATTAAAGACAACAGTTCCCATAAACCACTGCAATCTGCTGCGTTATAGACTTTCCTCTGCCGCCTGTGAAAACGTGTCTTTGTGACATGAAGTGCCCTGCAGGCAACGGAGCAACTGTGAGATGCAGAAGAGGAGAAATGTCAGCTGAAATTAGGACAAGCCGCCTGTTCACATCACTAATGTAAAATCAGAGCTCGCGCCATGAGAAGATCGGAAAAACAAATAAAATACTTTGGATATAAACTTATTTCCTTTTTTGCAGAATTTAAATGGGATAATATCACTCTCACAATCTGTTGTTTATACAGATTATACTAACAATATGCAACATGCTTTCATCATCTGACGCTCTCATTAGATCAGGCTAGCCGTTTCCCTCCACTTCCAGTCTTTATGCTAAGCTAAACTCACTGCCTGCTGGCTGTAGCTTCATATTTGACCGGCACAACATGAGAGGCGTGAAATGTGAAAAGAAAAATGTCAAACTGTCCCTTTTTATTTTATTTGAGCTGAAACAAGCTGATTTTACAGATTTGTTAGCGTACATTTGTATATTTGCACATATCCAAATGTCAGCAATCACATTACTATCTATTTAGACATTTTCGTATCCAGCTGATGTATCTAAAAACAACTTTTATTCTCTTTTAGCTCAAATTTTGGTCTCCACCAGCAAGCTGCTTAGTTTGTCTATGTAGTGTACAGTGGAGAATTATTACTGAAACTATACTATGAAAGCAATAACTGCAAACTAAAACAGTAATAAAAAAACAAATGAGCTTAGACATGTTAAAAAATCTGATCTGTCAGTATGAGCGAGTCCTGTTTCATTTGAGCCATCTTGTTATAAAATGACTAATTATAGTTGATTTAAAGATGTAAAATAATCATTAACTCTGCAGTGCTGTGGGTTTCGATTTTTTAGAAAGAATCCTGTGACCGTCCTCAATCACTTTCCTCTCCAGCGTGGAGTTGTTGGTCGACTAATGACTTAAATGTGGCCTAATGACTCACTTGGTTAATATTTCATGCTCTAGTGATGCTTCTGAGATTATTAAGTCTGAAAAATCAAAGTGCGCCCAACAAACCGAAGAATATGCATCTTGAAGGGAAACAGTCAGCAACATGAACTTAACACATCAGCTAATAATCCAAAAAAACACCTCATGTGATCTCTAATGGTTTACAGCACGACCCCGTAGGTTTACTTTAACATTGATTATTAACTGCGAAGGCTGTTGAACCAAACGCCTGCAGCGTTTAATGGAAGAGTAGTGATTTAATACTGCAACACAGAATCAATACAGATCAAGTTACAAACACAAAACAACATCTGACTCAAGGACTCCACCAAAGATTCGCTGTGTTGGTGCGAAGTTGATTAACGGTCGACTTGGACGTTATTTTTCTTGTTTCACAAGTGTGTGGGAGACGAATGGATTTCACTCAAAAGTAAAGACATGAGAGTTGTGTTAGTGTACCGTTGTGACTGGTTGTTTCCTCGTGTGCTGCGGCGTCACACCGAAGTGGAAAAATCATGCTGTGACATCAAACCCCCCCCTCTGTTTTCCCCCACAGTGCTGCGAGACTGAAGTCAAGGCATCCATCAACACTGGCAGCCAACATAACCACATCTCCGCCTCCTGCTGCCAGCGGCTGGGGTAAGAAACACCCTGCTTTAACCTAAAACACACTCATGACACATACTGTATACTACGCATCATTTACAACCCTTAAAGCAGTTTATAAAGATCAAATGAATCAAAAGCAAACAAAAAAGTACAACCATAAAAGGGCGTAAAGATAACAGGATGGGAGGGGAAGATGAATAATTCAACATGAAAATAAATGGCTGGAAAATGAGCCTGGAGGAAAGATTTAGTGGTGACAGAACAGAAGCTGGAATAGAAGGATCCTTAAAGACGTGACAACATCTTTGGGATATTAAAATACCAAATTAAGTTTTTAGATCATCAGATTAGGTGCAGGCTTAAGTGTGTGAGAACGATGTGACATTTTGTTCTCATCTTAATTTCAGATAAACTCCAAAAGGTAACAAGTAAACAGTGAAAGCTGCTGAAATTGATGCACAGTTTGTCTCCGAAGCGCTAGTTAATAAAATACCAGCTGTGAAATAAAACCCTTTTGATTGACGTTTTAATAAAAAGAGTGAAAAAACGAGTGACACATAATGAGGGAAACTGCTTCTGGGAGGAAAAAATGAAATGACAGTTTTTTATTTGAACTACTGAAGATATTATTTCATGTGTCTGTGTGTGTGTTATTAGACTGGTGCCCAGTCAGGACAGTTCACCATGCGGCGTGAGCGGCTCAGTGACGGGTCTGCAGCTGCAGCTGGGCACACAGACGCTCCAGTGTTCAGCCTATGTCAAAGGTAAGAGGATCAGAAAACACTACAACTACCAAGTTTAAATGGTTTTAAATGATTTGGATCATATGGAGGAAGCATCTGCAGCCGTGCAAGCAGCTCTGTGAGGCTGCACATGATGTTTAGCAGGTGTATTATTAATAATGTTCACCATCTTAGATTAGCGTGTCAGCATATTAATATTTGCTAATAGGCACTTAACGCACAGTACAGCTGAGGCTGGGAATGTTATTAGTTTTGCAGGTATCTGGTAATAAAGCAAAGACAGCTAAGGTGGGGATTCACCAGGGTTATTAAAGTTCATCCTGAGGGGGACATGAATGTGTGTACCACATGTTAAGGCGATACATCCAATAGCTGTTGAAATATTTTACTCAAAACTACAAATGTTGACCTCATGGTGAGGGAAGAGGTTGGAGGAAAAGTCAGGGAATCACAAAGGTCATTGGGCTACACGGTGTGAGCTTCACTATCTGTGCAGCACGAACGTCTGCAATTTCACAAAATCCCATGTTGTCCCAATTTTTGTGGCAATTCATGCAGAAGTTGTTGAACTGCTGCTAGTGTGGTTAGAAACTCGTGTTTTTATGATGATTTTACGCTTGTCTGAACACACTGCAAAAAAATTACGTCCACCTGTTGTGTTATTTCTGCAGGGATTTTGTTGAAAGAGATTTTGAGCTGGATATGTGTTTGTCTCTGTACTTAACATTCAGACAGTACATCCTGCTTTGGCCTCTTAAAGCACCCAGACAGAAATCAGTATTAAATAAAAGGATGCTAGGTCAAGAAGAATATGTTCAAGCAGTAATTAGCAATATTTTCAGGCAAATAAATGTCTGTTTTGTTGATCTTTTCCACTTTATATTGCCAGTGCATCACAATAATGTTGTGTGCACTCTTTTTGAAAGCTTTTCCATCTGCTGTTCTGAGAGTGCCAGGATCGTCTTCTAAGGGAAAAATCCCCTGGTGTGTGAAAAAGTGGGAAGATAATTATCAGGAGCGGTAATCGTCACCTTGGCTGAACAGACAGAAGAAGCCAGAAAAAGGAACCAAATCTCAAACAGAAAATTGAACAACTCACGGCACTTTTATTAGATTTTTCTTTGTTAGATTCTTATGACAAACTTTGGTAATAAGTGGATATATATGATCCAAAGACAGACAACATCAGCCGCGGATAAGAAATTAAAGTGGCATCAATGTAAGGAGAGGGGAAAAAGTACATCTGTGTCCCTCTGCAGCACTATCCATTTCTAGATTTTATTTTTGTCACAAAGCAGATTGCTTGCTCCTTTTAAGGACACTGCCATTCAGCTGAGGTTCATTACTGTTTGTTCTTCTTCTTCTGTGAAAAATATTTTCAGATAAACCCCCTTCACTGATGTTTAGAGGAGCACAAATGAATGCTTTCATGAATAGGATGTAGAGATGTTCTAGTACACCAGATTGATTACTTATCTGCTATCAATGGTATTTTCATTTTGAGGATGCTTCTGTCTCGTTCAAGCCACCAAGATTTGCATACGTTAGCTCACCGACCTACCAATGTGTGGCGAGTTTAAGGGTGCTGAGTTTCACATGAAGGGTGGAAAATAATCATTTTAAAAACTGACTGGCAAAAACATGAATTCAGACTTTTTACAAATAAATCAGATGTGTAAGAAAAAAGAGGAGCAGCTTTTGTTTACTATGTTTTTGCATATTTGATGTCCTTTTAAAGGCATCCTTCAAAACTGAAGTACAGTTCACTGTTTGCTAAAAGGAGTATTTTATAAAAGCTGAAGAAATACTTCATAAGAATGGAAATTCCCAAATAGGACAAGCCATGAACTAAAGATTCATTATTCAAACACTGTTGTTCCATCTGAAAATGCAAGAAATGGTTTCTTATTTTGCTAAATATTTGCCAGTTTTGCTTTTTTTAACGGTCATGTGGCTAGTTTATATGAAACCAGGAAACACAAAGACAGCTTAGCTGGCAAACCGGGAGCAGCCAACCAGTCTCTCTAAAACTCAATAATTAACACTTTAAATCTCCTTTTTACACTGAGTTTTTATAGAGATTAAACAACCCATAACAACGTAACATGTTAATTAGTGAGCTTTAAAGGCGCTGACAGGTAGATTTTATTACCTTTGGACACAACTAGGTTTCCTCCTGTTTCCAGTCTTATGCTGAGCTATATTTACTGCACAGATGTGAGAGTGGTATGAAACTCTCTGCATGAAAGTGAGTTAAGATATCTGTGCCCCAAACCATACAATCATAAAAATGTCATAAAAACCATTATTTTGAACATTTATCCAAATCTTGCCCATGTTATGGAGACATTTCGTGCTTAAAAAAGATAAGAGAGCATGTGCACTTAATATTTATGTTGCAGTTGATGCCCTATTCCCTCTTGCCAGTGAATAATGACTTTAATAGGATCCCTAAACCCAGAGCGTGACTCTTTCATGGACATTAAATTCTCATGCGGCTCTAAAAAAACTCTCACTACAGAAGTTACACACCCTCACAAGTGCATATGCTTATTAACACAAGAATGAATAATTTTGTAGTGTCGATGATTTAACCTGGATCCAGGCTAATGTATGCGCGTTCAGACGAGGATGTTAATGAATGAGGAATCTGAGTGAAGCAGTTATAACATTCAGCGTCTCGCTCTCCTTTCCTGTCCTTCCTCACCCTTATCTTTTCTTTCTTTTTTTTTCCTTTCAGAGGATGAGGCGTCTGAGCTGTGCCTGGGTCTTCAGACTCTGCTGGAACTTAAAGTAAGGTCCTCATTTGCTTTGCTAATATTTTGTGTGCCTTATCTGGAGTCTTTTCTGGTGGCTGTTTTCTTTTTAATTTTCTTTTTTTGAAAGAAACCCACTGTTTGAAATGGTCACGTGTCTTTGAAAAGAAGAAATTTCAAGGGGAATGATGGAGCACAAATTCTTCAAAAGAGATGTGCTGGATTTGGTGTTATCCAGGGGGCTGGGTAGATTTATTTTAGCGGCACAGCTCTTTATTAGATGCCCACTGTGCAGGTAAAACCCAGATAAGAACGAATTGAGGGCATCCTGTGAGGTGCTGGATTTCAAATTTGCAAATTTGAAAATGCAATTTACAACCCATGTAATGACTATCTGGCAATCTAAAGGTAGAGCTCTCTTTTCTTTCAGTATTTAATGACTTGCTTCTTGGTTAATATCCTCCTAAAAATCTTATTAGAGTGAGACTTGAGGATATGGAGGCAACATGAGCTCTAATTTTGTAAATGAGGCCTTAAGGACTTTGAAATGTAAGAGGAACATTTCCCTCCTCCTCTGCAAACTTTAAAAAACAATACAGTAATTAATTAGGATTAATGGTTTAAACTATCAGAGTTTATTGAAATGTTTTGTCACAACGGTGCAGCAAAAGCAAATCTTCCCCGCTACTCATCCAAGATCTCAAATGCCATGTTGATATCTTTTATTTGTAGATTTTTTTGGTGTTTATAACAGCTTCAGGTGGAAAGCAGTTTAGTCATTATAAACATTGAGAGCAGAAACTATTTTTTAGTTTATATTTTGAGCAAAAATACCAAACGTTCCCTTCCAGCCTCTAAAATGTGAAGATTTGCTGCTCTGTTTTGTTTCATGTTTTATATATTTATGGGATTTGGCTGTTGGTCAGAAAGACAGTTGCTATAAAAACATCCCCTTTGGAGAAAACAATCACAATAAAAAATAAATAAACTACCTTAATTGATTTCTTGGCTATGAATTAATAACTAGCTGCAGCCAGATAAAATGTAGACAATCCCAATGAAAATTGGGGCAGCCTGTGAGCACTGCTCAGATAATTTATATGTCAGTAACATCAGTGGCTGCACTAGAATACAATAGAAAGCGATGGTGTTATTATAAAGTGCATATGGAGCTCTAGCACTTTTCTTTTATTAGATAGACTAACTTTTTTCAATTTTAGGAGGCCTGCATGTTTGATATTGTCTGATATTTCACAATAAAATAGAAGTAATTATGGAAAAAAGTATCCCATCCCATTAATCATCTCCTGACCCCTCATATTTGTCTCGTGACCTCCACGTTTGGATGTAATAATACTAATTATGTTCGTCCTCCCACAGTGCTGCCTGGACCTGAGCAGCCGGGTCCTGAAGCTGCAGGGCTGCGACGAGGAGCTGCCCTTCCTGAACCCTTCGACCGACAGCCAGTGCCAACACGACACCAACGAGAACCTGTGAGGCCGCCTCGACTTGACTCAACGCCATTTTCCTCGAAACCCCGACCGACATGGCGCGATGCCGTTTGTGTCTGGACCGCCCGATCAGTGTCTCACACTGCCAGAACATGGATGAGCCTTTGCCACCCGTCGTTCTTGAGTTTACATCATTGTGTTTGTAGAGTTAAGACATTCACCACGATTATCTCTTATATTAAATTAGTCTAGATCACAGAGCGGATGAAAAAGGCCGTTATGAGCTGATCCAATCTCTGCGAGTCTAATCATACTTTATGATTATACTGTATATTCAAACCAATTCCTCTGTTGAGCTGCGAGCTGGGTGATGCTCTTTAAAAGGGAAAAAAAAACTATTATAATCATTTAAAGTGAACTTTTGTGGAATATTTTGTGATTTGGCTGTTCAAAAATGACTTTCAAACATTGAGTACATGGGGGAAAGAAAGCGTTCATTGTAAACCTAAATGATTTCAGTTTAGATGGTGTTAAAAGGAATAGTTTTATATTTTGGGACATGTGCTCGTTAACTTTCTTACCGAGTTATAAGAGAAAATGCCCTGCTTTCGTCGTGTATGGTGAATATGAAGCTATAGCTGGTTAGCTTAGCTTAGCATAAAGACTGGAAACAGAGGGAAACTGCTAGCCTGGCTCTGTCCAAAGATAACAAAATCCTCCTACAAGCACATCTAAAGCTCATGAATGTTATATATAATGTTTCCTAAAGTTTAGCTATCGTGTTAATTGTTTTTTATTTGAATTGAGTTTAAACTAAATGTTGTTTAATACAGTTGGTTTGGTCAAACTTGTATTTACACAATTACTACTCGGAGTACAGAAGCTGGACATTTCAACCATTTATCCACAATTTTAGCTGTATTTTAACCTTTGTTATTGATTATCCATTACTTCTACCAAACCAGTTCAACAATTCATCAGATATATTGAGATATTTCCACTATTTCTGAGTTACCTATAGCTTTATATTTCAGCTTTGATTATCCATGAATTTTGACATCTATTCCATCTATTTGGCCTTAATTTTTTACCAAACTATACTTTGAGCTTTTTCTATAACTTCTGTTTCAACTATGTATGTACTTTAGCCAACTATTTGCTTTAGCCAAGTGTGTTAAACCAATAGCTAATAGCTAATTAAATTAGTTATCCATTACTTTTATCTAATTGAACAGCTATTTCATTCATTTTACGTATTTCTTGACGTGTTTAAACTCAATTCAGACACTTAATGTTTTGGTGTAAAGCATGATTAAGATCTTGATACTGATTAATATTAATAGTTTTTAAATCAATTTAACTACTATACAAGTGTATTACTCTATAAGTGCTGCAGTACGAGTACCCCTGGTTGGGAATCACGACATTAAACAAACAACATGATCTATTAATTTGAGCTTTTTTGTGCTTTTAGTATATTTTGTTACCTTTGGATGAATCTTTGGATATGCATATTTCCAAAAATGTCAAATCATTGCTTTAAGATTCAACATGACTCACTCTCTAATGCGTTAAAAGGACATTTTAAGAAGCCTTGAAGTCTTTTGAAGTCTTGGGTAATTAGATCTAGATCAGGCTGCCTCTTTAAGAAACAAAGATGGGATCTCGTGTTGAACTTCTAAAGAGATCTGAGGAAAACAACCTGATATATTCAGCTCCGTAAAAGCCTCTTTGCGGGGGGGGGGGGGGGGGGGGGGGGGGGGGGGGGGGGGGGGGGGGGGGGGGGGGGGGGGGGG
>JBAJHX010000002.1:4084644-4121415 GCA_037176925.1 Amniataba percoides | reverse complement strand
ACACACACACACACACACACACACAGTAGCCCTGCAGGCTTGATTAACCCAGTGGGAATGACCCACAAGCCTTAACCCCTGAGAGCGAGGTAGGGATGTTGTGAGGGGAATATTGATCAGACCGGGCCCTCCGTGGTGAGGGAGGATGTTATGTAACGCAGCGCCAGTGAGTGGGAGATCCTCCGGAGAGGGTTTGAAGCGAGACGACGAGACAATGAAAACATTTGAGCTCTCGTCTGGAAAGGATCGCATGGAAATTAATATGCAAATAGAGAAGTGTTTATCATGTTGGGCTGCAGGGGAAAGGGGCAAGAGAGCATGAATGCAGCGCTCGTGTCACGACAGAGTTGCTGTAATTACTCCATCAGTTTTCTGAATTGTAAACAACGTGCGCACCAGCATCCAAGTCGTATTTATGACTTTTATGATTTTTGTGAAAGCTACAATATATTTAAAAGCTTTCTGAAAGCCGCTTTATATTCAGCTCGGCACTAAATAGTATGGAAGTGCCTGACAGAGCAGAGAAATGCCTCATGTGAGGCAGTGATGAAGGCAGTTAAACACAGATTTAAAGGCGCCCTGTGGAGTTTTCTTGTAAACAAATAAAAGTTAGATTTGAAATCTTCTTTTCTGCCTTTGCTGGCATGTTACAGCATATTTGCCTAGTTTTGATTTTACGTTTTCTAGTCTCACAAGATACATCAACTAAATGGACGACCGCATTGAGCAGAATAACAACATTTGTTTGGTTTGTCCAGTCGGGGCTCCTGTAAAGCATAGCGGACTCCTTGTAAGAGGACTCACTTCCTGTGTAGGTATGACAGGCTCATGCTAAGCGAACGAAACCACAAACCTCAATTTCATTTGATTATATGTTAATGAAAACATAAGTATGAGTATTTTATTCAGTTTGCCAACCAATCCTCCTTAATCCTACACACAAAGGTCCTTTAAAGGTTTTTTTCTGTCACATCCTGAAGTGTCTGAGGGTACTATGGTACAAACAAAGATATGAGGAACCTCCACGAAATCTAACACAGGCCCATCCTTTGCAGCCAAACGAGCTACAACTCTACACGAGTCCTTTCTGTTATACTTTATTCTGCGCTGGATCAAAAAAAAAACCCAACTACAAAGTAAATCCCACATGCAGAAAACCAATAAGGGATTAATTAAAACATTATTTTTCCATGCAGCTCTGCACAGAGTACCTTTCATTCTTAATCTCAAAGTGGCACACAGTTAAAAAGAAGCGTTAGCCAGTCACATTTGAGACGTGCTGTTCAACCGATCAAAACGCTGGTTAGCATGCATACAATTTATTCCACAGAAAGCAAACACGAGCAGGCCGCTCTGTATAATAAAGCAGCCCGTCAGATTGAAATCCTCCCTGCATTTGCTCAGATAAAACCGCTGGCTATTAAAACTGCCTGTTGTGCTGCTCATCCTGCAACTATCCCCCACCACGCATAAGGGATGATGAAACGCCACAGAATTAAGCCTGACGCAGACAAAACTGGGTGCTGTTAATCAGTGGTGTCAGTTCCCTCAGCGGGCTGAAGCTGCTGATGGAACGTGATGGAGCTCTTGTCAAGCCCCCCCACCCTCCCTCGCCGCTTCCTCCTCCTCCTCCCCCTCCCGTTTGGAGGCTGGGGGTCTAGCTGTCTGTCAGTCAGCATCAAATCCATATTACCGCACCCACCTCCCACTGTGCCACCAGGACAAAGCATGGGCACAGAAGAGGGGAATGGTTATGTAAGCCGGAAAAAGGATGGAGAGAAGCTCGACGTGCACATATAATTTAGATCAAAAGAGAAACTATTCATAATATGAGCTGAAATATGAACATATTCAGAACATATTCATTTGGATGGGGTCAATGTCGCACTTGCATTTAAAATCAAACATTTCCAAGTAAAACTACAGTAATATAAAAAAAAAGTTCTGCAACACAACTTTCTCTATTATTATTTTTAAACATGGATAATTAAACCTCTCTGTGGCTCAGTTCAAATATAAATAAGGAGAATGTCCTCCCCCGAGAGACAACAGCTCCAGTAATTTAATGAAATGCTCAAAACCAACACACGTTCGTCCCTCTAATGACCTTTATAATTATGACGCTTGTCCATCGGATGCAAAGTTATGACATTATTATAAGGCAGAGTGTGGTTGATGGGCTGCTTGTTTTAAACACCTGTTCTGACCACAGTCGCTCCCCACCTACAAAGATCCTTTAACCTTCACAAAGTTGTAATTATGACCCAAACAAAGCTATTTTTCTAATCTAAACTTTCCTTAAACCTGACATAATCTTAAACATGAGATAAGAAAACGCTCATATGTTGTTCTGGAGGTGCTTTTTTTTAAAAAGGTCACAAGCCAGAAAACAATGCTCTGTATTCTATAAACTCATCACTTGTTTCTTTAATGTAAAATCTAACTACTAACTTCAGCTGTCGAGTAAAAAGTCCAATATTTACCTCTGAAATATACTGAAGTATAACGCACCTTCAGTACTGGACTACATGTATTTCTACTACTGAGCTTCACAGAGCTCCAGCAGGATTTGTTGCATTGAGCTGCAATGAGGCGTCATCTCGCCTCCTTCAGCAGTAAAAAGTCTGAAGAAGAAGCTTCAGCCTAAAAACCCTGATTCATCTTCTTTCAAAGGATAATTATCCTCATGTATTCAAGCCATCCCTGTGATTCATTAGCATTGTGTTCCAGATGTATGAGACGTGTAAATGAATAGTGTCTCTGTGACTGAATGAATCACTGGCTGCCGTAGCCTGGTTCAACTTGGATTGTGTAATCAAACATAATTGGTGCACACATTTCTCTGAAATATTATGCAGGTCTATGTGCGAGACAAAGGGTCAAAAAAGTCCTGCGATTGAAGAGGATCATATTTAAGTTGTTACGTAAGAGGCAGGCAAAAGAGGAGCTGCTAAACTTTTTGAAAATGCAAAGGAAGGAAGCTTCAGTATTTCCCTTCTTCTGTCACTGTTCAATAAGGAATTCAAGGGTTCACAGGTTTAATCAACACTTACAGAATATGTGTAGTGACATGCAAGGTGCAGTGACAAGACGGATTAGAGAAAGAAGTATAAAGGATGAAAATTAAACATAAATTCATGTGAATACATACATGTGATACTTAACTCATTCAACAAGCTGTATAAAAAATACATACAGGTCATATAGAGGTATAAGGTTTGATGTAACGGGAGAATAAATCACCTCTTATTTTTACATATTTAAACAAGAACCTGACGTGGCAACAAACGTTTTTCAACACTGTGTAAGAAGTAAAAGTTTGAGTGAACAGTGATGGTGAAGATTTGCGGATGCACGAGCAGGAAAACAACAGATTGTCTGACGAGTTGCATTTACAGGACCGACCGTGACCTGATGCTGGAGGTTGCGGATGCCGCGAGGAAGCAACGTGTGCTTCAGGGAGGGGCAGGCTGTCATTTTAAATTCAGCTCATTGAGAAGATTTTTCCTCATTTTTAGCGTTTCTTTTAGCAGATTAAGCTCTCAAAACTTTGGAAAAGTCTGCAGAGCCTTTGAAGTCGGATCAAATCTTCATAATTCATTAAAGGTTTTACTCAAAGACTAAACTTATTGTGTTGAATTCATTTTTTATTCATACATGTCAGTGCTTATACTTGCGTCAGGCGGGGGAGAAAATGCTACGCTGCAAAACAGATGCTTAATATTGTATTTTAAACGTTTATGTAAGAGGGATCTGATACCAGGCGAGGCTGATGCATCCATTCATGGAGCATAAAGACAGCAGCCTCAAGGGAGTGTGGCTGCACGCTGTCAGTTTCTATAGACGGGGTCTTCATGAGGGGTTTGTAACTCAGTAAAATGTCTCATGGCGGTGGTCTTTTATAGACATTAAAGGTATACATTGATGTCTTTTGGCTTGTGGCCTCTACAAACAAACCATACATTAAATGTTAGGCCTTGATCTTTGACAGTAACTTTAGTCGCAGCTCTAAGGGGGTGGCTCGCACTGAACCAGGCAAATATCTCAACAGATCCAGGATCGAAAGCCATGAAAGTTTTTATAGATGGTTCCCAGACGATGAATCCCACTGAATTTGGTGACCTGCTGATTTTCTCTCAGGGGAAATTTGTGGCTTTGATTGAACGGTCTTGCTGACCTTTTAAAGGATTAGCATCAAATTTGATTAGATTTAACGTGGAAAGTAGAGTCAGGTGCATGTAATGGCGAGAAACTAAGAACTGTTATAGAAATAGAGTACAAAGAACCGAATAAAAGGAAAACAGGTTGGCAATATACTGAATTACACTGGTGAAAAGAGATAAAGGCTAAAAAAAAAAAAGAAGAATAAAAATAATTAAATATAAAATGAGTCCAACTGAAAAACAAAACTAAAAATGCAAATAAATAAAATATATGTAACAAATGCAATAACAATCAATATGAGAAAAGGATTACTGACTTACTTAAAACCTCTCCATGTCCCCACTCACTGTTGCTTCCCATGTGCAGTTTAAAAAAAACCCAATAATAACTTTAACATTTACTCCCTAAGTCATTAAAATTATCCCAAAACCTCACAAAACTAAAAATAGGAACCAAATTAAAAGGGAACTGTGTGCCATTTCTCTACTTGAAATCTGCTCTTGTACCATGATAACCTTTTTAACTCCTTGGAGAAGTACACAAAAAAACTACATGGATCCAAACTGTGTAATCAAAAACGTCTCTAGGGGCAACATCCTCTGCGGGCCAACTTCCTGATGGCAATAACGCTGCTAAAAAAGGGCAATTTGGGCTTAGATTATGCTCAAGACAAGAAATGATGCGGCTGAAATGGTTGAAAATAGAAATCCATACAGAGACAAACACACACGAGGTCAGTCAGGTCACGTCAAGGCCGTTAACCCCTGTGAGGGTCAGATGTCTGAGTCGTGTTTTAGGACCAGCCTGCCTGGGGAAAATATCGGAGCAAAAGTCAAAGGATTCATCTCGGGGAAACCAGGGAGGACTTATTTGCATGCCGAACAAGCCGACATCTTTTCTGGGAAATTAGGAAGGAATCAGGAGACGGACGGTTGAATTAAACGCCGCCGTGTCCAAACTAACAGACAGAAATCCCTTTAAAACGGACAGGATCCATAAGAGCAACAACACGATGCATCGGCCTGGTCCCGCTTGACCATTAATGGTCATGAACACAAATCAGCCTGAGCTTACTGAGCAGGAATGTGAACCACTTATAAGGACGAACAGCAGCTGCAGATTCTCTGATACAAAGGGAGGTTAATGATTGTGAGTCATCCACTAACGCAAATGAGTACTTGACATGAACACGCATAACATTTGTGAGGTGACACATTATCATAATAAATCATAATATAGCCTATAAAACAAGTGCTGGAGGAAGTATTCAGATTCTTTCATGACAGTAACACACTCTTACAAGGCATATTTAAGTCGATATGTAAAGTAGAATCAGAAAAACGTGCTTAATACTTTGGACTAATTAGATTATTATTCCTCATACATTAAATTAGAAGCAGGATTTTACAATTGGAGTTTCATTTTAGACCATTTTGTATCCGCCTGCAACTAATGATTATTTTCATTTTGGATTCATCTGCTGGTTATTTTCTCCATTAATCTATTTGAAAATAGCAAGAAATGTCAACACAATTACCCAACAGTGACACCTCCACAATGTTTGTTCTGTCCAGCCGACAGTCCAGATTTCAAAATGATTAAAAACAAATTGAAATTGTTAAAAAGGACAAGCTGCAACTCGTCCTATTTGAGAGACTGGAACCATTAAATGACTTCTGCATGGAAAACGATTGAAAGCATTCATTTATTGTTGATTGATTAACTGATTAATCAGGTGCACTTATGCATTTACTTACACTTTCCGAAATATGTAAAGTGACCAAAGCTGTTAAATGATCCTAGTAAAGTAGAAGTGAGGTGCAGTACCTCAGCTTTAGAAATGCTTAATACTTGGGACACTTGCCATAAAGAACACTGATGAGGTGAAAGTCATTAGCACATCACAAGCTTCCTTATTAAAATGATAACGATTGCAAACGAGGAGATGGAGATTAACAGAAGGAAATTTAAATTGAGGATGTGGCTAATTCCTGGCGTGTCGTATCCTGTGTATCAGCCTGCAATGTTTACTTCGGGGTGGTTTTGTTCGGCACTGCATGTCAGGGCTGGATTCAGGTTCATTGTACTATTAGTAAGAGCTTGTTTTGTTGCTTTAATGAGGGCAGTTTCTGCGCTATGACATGAATGGAAACCTGGTTGAATTTTATCAAAGATATAATAACACCCATTCTTTTGTGGGGGGCAAATCCCTGCAGCCAGGATCCAAACATGATTAAAAAAAAACCCTAAACAGAGTAGGTGGTTGTTTCAGCAGCAGATAAACACGCACTTTTTTAGAATAATATGCTCAACAATTTAATGTTAAAGAATATTTTTGGCCACGTCTATCTATGTATAGAAGCAAGAATCTGTACTGAAACTTCAAATGCATGCAGACGATACCTGTTACTATTTTGGAAGACTGACCCAAAGCAAATGATGACAAACAAAACCTGAGCAAACAGCTCGATCAGTGAGGCTCTGAGAGGGACGAGGGAGGGGAAGACGTGGCCCTTCAGGCAGAGCTTTTCCTCCGGTTCGTTTCTAAAGGGCAGAAACGCAGGAGACACGAGAGACTGCGGCCTACCAGGACACCTGAGCCTGCGTTTACCCTCAGGCGAACAAACACACACACAGCTCATTTATATTGCATGAGAAAAAGAGAGGCGGTGTACATAGGCGGTTATATGATCCTCCCATTGGGAACAGTGGGTGATTCCCCCAATACCTCCAACGGTGGCGCTCACAAACAACACCCTCTTTATGTAATAAAGTAACGTTGTATTACGTAATATCTGCAGCCGCTTTATGTCTTTGAGATGTTACACCAGATACGAATCCACTTAAAAGGGGATGAAAAGGAGCTCGCTACGTTTGATCGACGAGCTCCTTTCATCGGCTTGTCAGTGGTGACTGACAGACGGCGGCATTATGCCTCCGCCGCTGCTGCACACAAATTCACACACTCGCCGGCGAAAACAGCAGGTTAAACAGTATAGCATCCCCCCCCTATCCCGCCTCCCCGCCTTCCTCTGCATTGTGCCTCCAGCTTTCATCCCCTTCTCAGCCCCGTGAAAAGCAAACCTGGGCGGACAGGACGGCGACGACAGAGGCGGCGTGTACATGCGAGATTACAGCCAGCTACAGATCAGAAACCCGAGCGTCTGTCCACGGGGGACACAAATAACAAGACCGGCAGCGCGGGAGAGAGACATTCAGTGTTTATTAACAGAGTATTTACAGTCGGGGTGGTGGTGGGGGGGGCAGAGACAGCAGTGTGTCGATGTGTGTCACTGTGTTATGTCTGGGAGTCCTTGTAGAGAACGTTTGACACCAGCGCTCTGACTGCAGCCGGATCCTCGGTATCTGTGGAGGGAAGACACAAATGTGAGAACGACTTTATGGGGACAGTTCTTATTCTTTGGTGGGAAGTCAAATCACATCTGAATAGATAAGTATAAATGTTAGCTTTATATTTTACTTTACAAATGCTGATTTCTACTTCTAAATATTCCTTACCTTGCACAGCTAAACTCTACGACTTGGCCTGCAACTCGCTACTCCCTCAAGTCGAAGATATCCGACGACTGAACTCAAATCGCAAAGTGAAAACCGCCGACCGCGCGGGAGAACTGTCAATATTTAGAGACCTTCCCACGTGGAGGTGGAGAACTATCGGAGTCTTCATCAGCACCCTCTCCCGCTAAAGGGCGTTTATTAAGGCGGATGAGCAGCAGGGAGGAGCGTGCTGCTGACATTTCTAGGAGGTCAGGGCGAGGCAGCGAGCAGAGCTTTCTTTTTCTTTTTTTTTTCCATTTCCTTCTTTACTTTGAGTGTTTGCAGCCATGTGTGTTTAATCTCTGTGTCAGTGACATTGCAAATGAAAAAAGTAAATGCCCTTCAAGTTATTTCTGATGGCTGCTTAAATAGTAACGTACAAAACTAGATATCCCCTCCTCCACGCTCTGCATATCAGACACATTTTCACACTTTTCTTTCACCTCGCTTGTCTGTTTTTTTCCTTTCCCTTCAATCCCTCTCTCCTCTTCTCTATTTCTTTGTCCCCAGGCAGCTACATCAGACATTTTCCACACAGGGTTAGGTAACAAGCCTGCGAAATCACGGTCAAAAGAAACACAACAGGCCCAGAGGTTGAATTATTAACACAGGCAGCAGGAAGCGACGCCAACACCACCATCAGCACCAGCAGGCTTCAGAAAAATCAGCTGCGTTTTTTTATCTACAATCATCAATCATCATTCTGTTTGTGTGTCATCATTTTTGTTCTCACTAAGTAGGTTTCCACTCATTTCACAGTGTTTTTCTGCCGTCCATGCAGACCAGGCAAAATTGCAAATGAGATTTAACATCTCCTGTAAAATAAAAAAGCATATATGACATGCATGGAGGCTGAAACTGCTCCAGGAGGGAGGCGAGATTATTATTCTAACAAAGGAAATTAACAGGAAATAAATGACCATTGTGCGAATTCACAATGATTAACCAAGTTATTGACTGAGTTACACACTGTGTTTGGCAGAGGGGATTGTGTTTGGGAAAAACCCCGGACAGCAGGGAGGCGATTTTCCAAAGAGAGGGAGGCGTGTAAAAAGATAAAGAAAGAAAAGAGTCAGAGAGCAGCATCCTCGGCCTCTGTGTGCTGATGGATTACAGCCTCTCTAAAAATACTTTCTCTTCTGCACAGTTGAGTGACAGGCTAAAGATTTATATATATTTGGATTTAGAAATGAAAACACTGGATTTGTGGCTTCCTGGATGAATGACGTAGATGTGCGTGTAGTTAATTTGTTAAGGAGAAACCACTCAATGGGAGTCAGATTCAGCAAAACTTGTCATAAATTTGTTTCAACTTAATGAACACCACTTGTTTTTTGGGAGGAGGTGCATGTTTGTAAGATGCAACAAGTGTTGTGCTGGAAATCAGCAGAAGAAAACTCAGCATATTTAGAATCAGCAGCGTTCGGGGACCAACACAGAAATATGAACGCAGCTGCGACTGATGTGTGAACATATCAGTGTTGCACTGTGACAGAAATAAAGACTGCATGGTTTCACATCAGGTTAGGTGCTAAAATGACTGCAGCTCTGTGAGGCTGACACGCACATGGTCAGTGGGGCTTTGAGCTAAATGCTAACACAGTCCGTTGAATGATTACGTTTGCAGATATTTAGTCAGTGATATTGAAATCATGACCTGATGATGAAAAAAATCAGGGTTGCTGTAATTCATTGAATAATAGAGTTTGTCAAATGTCATGATGATTCATCAATAGTTGTTCAGACCTTTCAGTCTAAAAGTCTAGAATTAAGTTAAAATAGCAAAATATGCACACTTTTTATTAAATGATATTAGTTGTCATATAATTACTCCAAACTCATTCTCATCAGACATTATGATTCATAAGTCAAACAGGTTCATTTGTACATTATTCGTTTGAGAGTCTGGGTCACTCGTAAATTCTGTTCTTATAAGAAAATCGTCTTTCTCTTACAATCCCTCACACGTGCCCTCTTAAAGAAATAATCCATTGATACGAGGATGAATAAACTTGCCGGTGAGCAGGATCTTATTAGCAGTAAAAACCCGTCATGCGTGGATCATTTCCTCTCGCCAGTCCTGGTTTGTATTCAGGTCAGAGTTTTACAACACCCGAGTTGATGCCGAACAGTCACAGTTGGTCTCTTGTCCAATTAAAATAAACAAACAGACGCGATGCCGGTCTGAATTTGATGAAGGATGCTCTAATCTGTACCGAGTCGGCTGCCTGATTATTGCCTCCGAGTTGCTGCTGTACTCACCGACTCCCAGCGTCTCCAGGCGGCTCTTGAACTCGGGTTTCTCCTCCAGGACTCGTAACAGGTTGGTGGACTCCATGCGCTCCAGCTGCACCTTCCAGTAGACGTAGATTTTGTGATTGAAGCTCACGTACACCAGGCAGGGGCTGTTCTTACCCTCCTTACAAGTGTACTGGCCTGCAAACACGCATACAAATGATGCTCAAATGGCACATATTACAGGCAGTTTTTTCTCCTTGCATCATAAACTAGTGTGTCTTAATGGTCACACAGAGCAGGCAGAGTGGATGAAGGAGGACGGGAGGGGGTTGATTGTTTTCACACACACACATACTCAGGAGGCACACTGAAACAAAGCCCAGTGAAATCGAACAGATTAAGTGAAGTCCCTTGTCTCTTTCTCTAATCCACTTACCATGTCATATTAGCTCCATCAAATGCACTGTGGCATGCTCAAACACCACACAAAGATTTGAAAGGGCAGAAGATGGAGAGAGCAGGAGGAATCCTGCTGAAGCTCAACACTGCCACCTACTGGTGTGTTTGAAGTGCTGCCTACCTTACAGGAAATCTCTTCAAGGATACTACTTTACTGTTAAGGAAACATCTCTCTGTATTTTTTTATTTAATAATTAACCTTTAATGAAATATTTTACTAAGAAAACACCGTAACCGGCACTGGAAACTAGCTGTGAACTGACACTGAGAAATAATCTGTAATATCTGTTGACGTCTCTAAAAATCAGCTGAAACTGGCTTTTGTCTCCTCTCATGTTGTCTTGTGCTTGTGAATGTGTGCTGTGGGTTATTCAGAACTTCAGAAATAGTTGACTTCTGCAGCCAGTTATGAGGTTTCTCACCTGCACAAAAGGCGTTGACATTCTCATCGAACTGGAACCGCACTACTGTCCGATTATGGTCAATGATGTACGTTTGACCGTCCCAGGCGCACGCTACCACCTCCTCTCTGCCGTCTCCCTGGAAACAAACACACATCCTCAGCATGATTCGCAAAAACAACCTGTGTGGTTATAGAGGAAATGCTCAGTTATTATATAAATCAGCATAAAGAGGACCCATCACCTAGAAAAATGTCTTACAAATACTTCTTTTATTAAGAAGTTATTTTTCATTTATATGCTTTAGATGCTCTCCATAAGAGGAATGTGCCTTTTGCACTTTAATTTAGAAGAAAATGTGCATGAGTATTGAAAGGAACCTCTTACTATAATTTCTACTGTAAAAAAAAATCTTGAAAGGAGATGGATTATTTTGGCTTTTACAAAAGACAGTTAACTAAAAAGTGTCCACCCACTAATGAAGAAGGAGCCACAACAGTGGCTTTTCAGACACTGATATACTCTCTATTGAACGAGCTTGATCAATACATGTCGACAGTAATTTCGCCCTCCAGACTCACAGTAACGTCGAGCTTCTGCAGCGCAAACAGCTGATGATCCACCTGGACCGACCACAGCAGCTGCTCTGAGCTGTCCATCAACTTCAGGGTGCCTGCAGGGAAAAGAAAACGAGCAACATTAAAGTTCAGTCCAACGTGTATTTGTGCACTACTTCTATTTGAAATAAATGAATCACAGGAAATTCATTAAAACAAGGTTTCAGATTCAGAGTTTGCTTTTGATGTAATCTTTGAGAAACGTTGCCGTATGTGTGGCAGAGTTTTTATCAAAGGGAAAAGTGACAATGAAAGGCTGCAAATCTTTAAGAAGGAAGCAAAATGATTCAGACAAAAGGGCACAGCAGAAATCCTTAATTCAGTGCTGCAGTGAGGACATGGTTGTATCCTTGATATAAAAAAACCCCTGAAAGATGAACAAAAGCTGAAATACAGGCAGTAACAGTTCCTCTTAATGTCTCTTTGGTAATATTCTGTCGCTCCTGATGGTACTGTCATTTCTTTTCTCCGTGTTGGCTCATCGGGGTGTCAACATGAGGGAGACTGCGAGTGTAAAATGTTGGCAGCCGGAAGCCTTCGGCGATGATAATCTCTCGTCTTTAAATATTGATGGACTCTCCAGCTGCTCTGAGAGCTGTTTGCCATTCATCTGCTGCTGCCAGGAAGATCCTCCACGCTGACTAACAGCCACTGTTGTGCGCTGAAGGGCTTTCCACCGCACCTCTGGTCCTCATGGTGTTACTACCACTCCAAATACAGCAAGTGGATCACAAGACATGTGGCTGATTTGCCTTTTACCCTCATATGCAAATATCTCATGTCGGCTGATTGCACGCTGTTTAGTTCAGGTTCAGTTTGAGTTCACGCTGGCTCTTTACATGAAGAGTAAACATGAAGTCATCCAGAGAAATAAGCAACTCACTGATTGAGCATCTTGATGACTGTTACCCTGCATCAACACTACACTGACACTACATGGAGAAAATATAAATTTTGGCAGCTG
This sequence comes from Amniataba percoides, assembly GCA_037176925.1. Lineage (NCBI taxonomy): Eukaryota > Metazoa > Chordata > Actinopteri > Centrarchiformes > Terapontidae > Amniataba > Amniataba percoides. The sequence goes on along the minus strand of JBAJHX010000002.1, from coordinate 4,109,014 downwards.
AATTGCAAATTAGCAGCATATTGATGAGTCTTGTGTGCTTGTTTATGTTCTCTGGTGTCACAAAAAACCTTATTATGAACATTGTTGGCCCGTGGTCTGACTGCAGGGTTTTTTTTAACCATAAACTGTGACAAACAGGACAAAAAAATGTCATTTTGTGCTTTTTCTTGACAAAAAGCTAAAGTACAAGGAGAAGGACGCATGCTCAACACAAATCTGATCTAAGTCCTTTTTGATTGATCACAGAGAACTGATGATTCACATTACCATGGTTACATAACAGTACTATATCAATCAGTGGTTTCTTTCTTAAAAAAAGCAACACCCTAATTTATGGTATGCCCTGTAAAAGTAAATCTTACCTGACTAAAAGTCAGATATTATGAAGGCAAAATGTAATTTAAGTATTACAGTAAAAGCACACATTGTGCAACATGTGAGCAGCATCTCAATATTGCAGTAGAAGTTCTGTGGTTTACTTTAAGTAAAGGTTGACTGCTGCTATCAGATAAAGAAAAAACACATTAATTACTTAAAAAAAGTGTAACTTAAGGTGTTAAGTAGCACAACATAAAAATGCTGAAATAAACTACAAGTACCCTAAATTGTACTTTAGTCTGAGTACTTCACAGGTGTGAAATGTGTTTTTAAAATTCATGACTCACCATCTAAAGTACAGAGAGCGAACAGCCCACATATAGAGGATTCCTCTTTTGAGCCTGTTGAGAAATGAAAATAATCTATGAAAATGTATAAACCCAAATATTTTGGACCTCATGGTTACATGCAATAAAACAAAATACAACTGATGAGTTACTTATACAAAAGCCTTACGCTGTTTTTGGTACCTTTGCTTATGCTGCCAATGAGGTGAGTGGAAACGTTCTTGTTGTGTATCCGCCCAGTGGTCAGATGGAGAACTACATCTCTGGAGGGTCCTTCACTGTGAGCAGAAACCAAATACACACTAATCAACGACACTTTCTTGGATGCCTGTAATGCTTGTTTATGACAGCGTCTACCTCCCGGGGGTGGCAGGGGCTTCCTCTCCAGAGCCAGAGGAGTCCTGTTGGGTCCAGGAGCACAGCAGGATGGCGTATCCGCAGCCCGGCTGAGACACCATCAGCTCTGGTAAACCCTCCGGACCCGGGTTCACTGACAAACTATCCACCTGCACCACCACATTACAGTTAAACATCATGATTTCACTTAGTGTTATTAGTTAATAAGCATACAAGATTTAATTTTTCGCAAACATTTTGGTGCATGACTATCACAATAAACATAGCAGGACAAAGGAAATGACAAATATCATTAATACCAAGAACCAAATATACATATGAAATAGGAAATTGCTATAAAAATATGTCATATTTATCATAAATTTAAAAAGCTGTACAGTGTGAGAATGTTCTCTGAAATTGTTATATATATTTTATGATATGGTACATTCTTAAAATAATGTTATGTTAAAAGTAAAGATGCAACTAATTGTTCATTTCATAACCATTAGATGTAGGCCCTATTTTTCTTTAGATCAGATTATTTTGTCTGATAAACATACAAATCTTCCATAGGTAGCAATTCCTAAAAGCAGAAAAGCAAATGTTTGGTTTTAATACTTATATAAGAATAATAAATAATATGTAGAATAAAAGCAGGATAAGATGATACCATCACAATATGGTTGTGCGAAGAATCACTAAATGATAAATATTATGATTACTCATATGATGTACAGGATGTATGCCAGTACAAAGCCAGACCCTATTCAGCTCCTTTATGAAATACGCTTCACATTTCGAGTTCACATATGTTGAAATAACAGCTTATGTATGCTACCTGCTGTCATCTAGCATGCAACAAACAAACACTGCGCGGGGAGGTGAAGTGTACCTGCCCCTCTAGAAGCCATTTCTTCAGCAGGACCAGCTGTCCAGATCCCAGGTCTGAACCGTCAGACGGCTCCTCCCAGCGGAAAGCTCGCACCACTCGGTCTGTGTAGCCGACCACGAGCTCGCAGCGGCCGTCGCCATCTGCGATTCAGACATTCACACGCTGCAGTCAGATTCCAGCACACAACACAAGGGAAGCAGGTGATATCACCAGAAAGAGGGAAGCTGGGAGTTACCAATATCGCTAATGAGGATGACTTTAGTGTTGGCAGGGATATGCTGAGTGAAGAGCGGCTTCTGGTCCTCAAAAGACGTGAACTCGTGCTGACTGGACGAATCCGCTTTACTCGCGGTGGCGGCTGTCAGGTCAAAGAGGTGAAACCAACCCTCGGCGCCAACAGCGACCACAAAGTTCTGTCAGATGAGGGAAAAAAACAAACAAACACACATATAATGCTGGGAACATCACCACTAAAAGATTCAAAATACACTGATATCAATCATTCATAATTTACCTACTTTTATGTTTATATATTTAGCATCATAAACTAACATAATCTATATACAATACTTTAACAGCAGAAACATGAGCATTATACAGACACCCACACTGAATTTGTATTTATTTCAGATATAGACATAATAACAAAAATAAAACATTTCCATCTTTTTGCTTGCAGTGAGCAATATAAGTTCTTCTTTCCAGACCAATACGATGAGTCCAAAATCTTCCAGTACATATGATGAAGTTTGACATGAGTTTTGTTCATTCTTATTCGCATTGAAGTGTTTTAAACTTCTATCTATAGCCTGTTTTAACCTGCATGTAATTTATCCAGCATTGATTAACTCACCCTTCCTTTATTGCAGACGTCTCCAACTGCAACACACGTCAGCTGGAAAACAAAGAAGCATTAAATTAATAAGAAGAGGACACAGACTGACTCTTTTAAATCACGAGTGGAGTTTTCTGGTTTCTCTTCTGACCATGCCAACGCAGGTTCTTGTGATCCAGGGTTTGGAGTCGTCATTCTTGTACACCAGCAGCTTTCCACTGGTGTCCCCCACAACCAGCTCATTCAACTACAGTGAACAGAGACAGACCGCACGTTAATTTGCTATAATGTGGAAGAAATGTAGTAAATAACATAGAATACAGTATTCTAAATAAAATGTCCTACAAAATAAAAGCCCAAGATACAATAAAACACAAAATGCATTCAGTAGAGACACAACATGATACATAAATATATATATGGCATTAACAGTAAGAAATAGTAATGTTTGTTCCTTTACTGAAGCCCTCAACTATCTCCTCCCTCTGCCTCCTCAGGTAAATGTGAGTAAAGCTGTTCAGGTGAATTTAACTTACCGAGTCATTGTCTGCGTCTCCCAGGCAGATGGCGTGAGGAAACAGAGTCCCTGCGAAGTCCAGACTCACACGCTGGACGTAGTTCAAAGACCTCATAGCCCCTAAATACTGTTAAAATCTCAAAAGTCACCTCAAACACCCGGACAGGTGCTCCTCTCGACTGATAGCTAACATTAGCTTTCACAGGCTAAAGAGCTCCAGTGAACAGAAGCGCCTCTTAAACATCGCGGGAGAACATCTAAACATTATTATCTAAATGATGTCTAGCACACCTCTTTGATAAAACACTCAAAAGCCTCGATATTTGTGTACAATTTTAAATATTTCACCGATTAACAGCTGTATAGTCGGTAGCTGTATTAACGCGCGCTACTTCCTAGTAAACAAAAACACGTGACTGCAGAATATACGGAAGCTCAGGAGGGACAAAATTAATGTCTTCGCATAACTGTACACGTTATGACAACTGTTATTAGGGGACCTGTTGTGTTTGTTTTTGGGACTTCAGCAGGGAGCCCTGTTGTTGGTCATTTTAATTTTATTATTCATCCATTTATTTTATTATAATTATTTGTGACCTATTTGTGTGTGTATACATTTACGTATTTATTTTTTTTCAATTTTATTTTAAAGGGATAATGTATGTTTACACATTACTGAATCCATTTGATGCACCGTACAAGATTACGGCTGTAATATAATTCACATCTATAGCTTCCTGGCAGGTCAAAACAAAGAAACAGGACAGTATCAAACAAGACAGAGTGAAAACATACGACAAAATTATACAAAAAAAGAGATCACACAGAATAAACAGACTATTTGTCCTGTAACATTGTCTGTCGATTTTATTGATCTAAACTTATCAAAGGTATTTCAATGCACGAGCTATTTACATTACAGAAGCTGATCAATATTTATTAAAAAATTAATTTTCAAGAACTTTCAAGAAAAATCAACCTGTTGTTTTGCTGTTACTCAGTTTTGTAAAAATGAAATGTTCCTCTTTTTTCCACTAGAGGGCGCCGTTTCATTACAATCACAGAAGTGAGGAGGCGTTCACACAAACACACTGGAGGCAGAAGTCCATTACAGAAATGGATGTTTTAAAAATGGCTTGAGATCACTGAAACACGGTTGGTGTCGTGTTTGCTTGTAATTCTACCTCCATTTTTTTCTCGCTTTAACATAATTTCTTCTAATCCTACAGTTAAATCTCATCCAGCTGCAGGCTATAAACATATAAAACAATATAAAATGTGTATAAAAAGTTGGAATTAACTTTTATTATAACTTTTGTCTTTTTGCTTTTGCACTTTTAGACCTCTGATACACTTTTTTACTGAGTCTCTGAACGGGGCCATGTGTGCTTATATGTTCATAATATTTAGAAAATGTTATTAATTACTTGCAGTATTCAGGAAGTAAATTATATAAATGGTTCAAATGCTTTAAAAGAGGGATAAACATTCAAACATTTTACTGTTGGTGCATCTGCTGCAAAGAAAAAAAGCGTTCAGAAAAACAGTTTTTAATGACAAACAAATTAGATTATCTTTTTCATCACACACAAAGATAATACGAGTGATATGGCTGCTTATCAGTCTTTGTTTTATTGTCTCCGCACAGCGAACTCCTTCAAGAAACAGACAAGAGAGGGAGGGAAACACAGAAAGTGGTTAAAAGGGGAACTCGGGCGCCCAGATGTCATATTAATTATTACACTCGGCGATGACTGGAAAGCCCCTCAAGAAAAATGAGCGCCCTCACAGCCTCTGGAAGAACAGCAGCAGAGGAGAGAGAGAGAGAGAGAGAGAGAGAGAGAGAGAGAGAGAGAGAGAGAGAGTCCTCACAAAGCGCTAATTGGACTCTGGAAGCACACTGACAGGGCATGGATAGGTTTCAGAAAGCCTGGCGATGGCGAGGGGGTGCAGGAGGAGGCTGAATAGAACCCACGCTTCTTTTCTAAACTCTCTTGCTGGGCATAAAAAAAGAGAGAGAGGGAGGAGGAGGGGGGTACAGGGAGAGAATAAGGGGGGAGGGAAAGAAAAGAAAGTATTGGTGGTGGTGGTGGAGGGAGATGGGCTGGGTTGAAGGGTGGGGGGTTCCTCAATGCAAGCTTGATTTTGAATGCCACTGCCGCAGAAAAATTGCACAATTTATTACAATCCCCTCTTCAGGACGCGCGCGCACAGACGCACGCGCATTGGAATAAAGAAAGAGGGAGTAGTAATGGTGGGTTGGGGGGCTAGAGGTTATCTGCACACACACAAACACACACACACAGAAAATAGTTGAACTGGAGAGACACAAAAACCTGACAGGACTGAACTTCGTGCGTAAAAACTTAAAAAATTACGCACGAACTGAAAAACAAATCCTGGCTTCTCTACATGTTTTATTGCAAGTTCACGCAAACACGTGCACGCGCAAACACAAACATACACAAGCACAGAAAACTGCTGAACTGGGGAGACACACAAACATGCACCGTGCATAAAAACGTAAAAATTACGCACGAACTGAAAAACAATTAGAAAAAAGAAATCATGGTTTCTCTGTGTTTTACTGCACGTACACGCACACACACACACACACGAAATGTACACAGATAGACGGACAAACGCATGGACAGAGAGAATCTTCGTCCGTAAAAACTGAACAATTACGCACAAACTGGAAATACAACTCTGATTCAGGTTCCTTCATCTTCATCACACACACACACACACACACACACGCAGTAACGGGGGAGGGGGGTGTTTGGTCTTGTTTTTGTTCCGCGCTGTTTTATTATTCTTCACTTTTTTTCAGAAGCGACAATAATCGGCGCAGCTCAGCGCGTCCTCGCTACTGTAACCATACCGGGTGTATCCAATCACACACAAAGCCTCCTCCCGACAGCTTCTCATGGGGCCCCTCCGCAGATTTGCGCCCCTCCGTTCCGCCTGTACGCGGCTGATGATCTCTCCTGACGCACAGCGGAGCCTCAAACGCGCGTCTGTAACGTCAACAATGAAAGTGAGCGAGCTGATTTACATGCGGGACGCTCACATGAAATGTTGGAGAGCTGTCTTTCAGCACCACAGAGGGAAAAGCAAAAGATGAAGGAGTGACTCGTATTTGATTCATTAACGTGCCATTTCTCTGTAATTAAGTAAAAATAGATTCCTTTAATTCAACAAATCAGTCTGCTCTGACTGTTGAAATCAGACTTGTGTCTATGAACCAGTTTTCCATCTCTGAAACTCAAAGTGCCTCAACTCAGTGACACACTCATTTTAACTTTACAAAAAGTTCACAGGAGACGCTGATTTTCAGAGTTAGGCTTTATATTTTAGTATGATATTCGTCACAATGATCATCTGTTTATTAAAAGATCAACAAAAGATGCCAAAGTGGTGACACGTCGCCTCCAAAGTTCAGTTAAAATCTCGGACGTGTCCTGATCAGAGTTTTTATTCGAGTCTGCTCCGTGTTGAAACGTTTCCTCTCCGCTCACCTCACTGACAGATAGAAAGAAAAAAACTCACCACTGACTGTTTGTTTAGTGCTTCGAGTGGCACGCGTCCGGCGCGCGCGACGCACCGGCACCGGGGCAGCAGCTCAAGGTGACTCCACGCGACCGGAGGGCGTGGCCACTCCCCCGGCGGACCCATTGAAAAGCAGTGGCGTCTTTCCTCGAGGACTCAGAGCAGCTTTGAGGAGCGCGCGGGGCACTCTGAAACCAGTGCGCGTGAAGCGGCCAAAACACGTGAACGGCACGAGCGGGACGCGCCGCCTCGAGACCGCGCGAGTCTCTCAGAGTTTGTGCGTGTTTTTTTTTCACTCACTGGGGATGGACCTCGCAGCCAAGATGGAGATTAACGTCGGCGCGCAGCAGCTGATGCCTCCCGCCTGTTTCTTCTCCGCCGCGGCGGCGCAGAGCGGCGCCAAGTCCGCGTGCAAAGCGCAGAAGCGGCCGCGCTCCTCGTCCCCGGAGCTGCTGCGCTGCAAGAGGAGGCTCAACTTCGCGGGTTTCGGGTACAGCCTTCCGCAGCAGCAGCCGCACGCGGTGGCGCGGAGGAACGAGCGCGAGCGCAACCGCGTGAAGCTGGTCAACAACGGGTTTGCGACCCTGCGAGAGCACGTGCCCAACGGCGCCGCCAACAAGAAGATGAGCAAAGTGGAGACGCTGCGCTCCGCCGTGGAGTACATCCGCGCGCTGCAGCAGCTCCTGGACGAGCACGACGCGGTGAGCGCGGCCTTCCAGTCCGGCGTGCTGTCGCCCGGCATGTCGCAGAGTTACTCCGCCGACATGAACTCCATGGCGGGGTCGCCCGTGTCCTCCTACTCCTCCGACGAGGGCTCGTACGACCCACTGAGCCCGGAGGAGCAGGAGCTGCTGGACTTCACCAGCTGGTTCTGAGCGTCCGTGCGAGGTGAGCATCAGTTCACTTTTACACAAAACACCGACACGAACTCAGAGCAGCGTCTCTAACCTTCATCCTCTCCTCCTCCTCCTCACAGAAACACGGAGCATCCCCTCTCACTGTCGGGGCCCCGGAGGAGGCTGCGCGGGGACGCACCGCATCCGCGTGTCGGTCCTGCGCCCTGAGCGGCCGGACCCTCCCAGACTGACTGACAACACAGACAGACAGACAGAAACGGCCTTAAACGTCCTGAAAAACTTTTTTTGTTTGGAAAGAGAGAATCAGGCCAGAGATCAGCGCCAAAGGATTAAAGGAAGAAGACGGGTCTCCTGACAGCGTGGGAATCCAAACTTCTGTGCCCAAGATAAAAAAGAAAAAACCCTCAAAGTGAATTCACGCTCTTCGGCAGCACATTAAAAAAACATTATTTAACACGTCGCTCTTCAACTATGCTAAATCCAATCACAGAACACCCTTTGGTAAACCTCTCAGACGGTTTCACTCAGAAAAAATGCTTCCAAGTCGCGGATTTATTCTATGAAATTCTATATCAAACGCTTTTTTTGAAATATATTAAGATATTTTTGTATGTAAGAGATTTATAGATGTTTTGTACACATCCTTTTTGTATATATTTTGTCTATATATTGCGAAGTTGCTTCTATACCTCCTGCCTGTGTAGACGTGTAGTCTATTATTCTCTGGCTCTTCTGTTTTATGAGGTTTGTTTCGGACGGAGTTTGACACTCCCGACGTTTTTTTTATTCTAGCACCGATGTGTCTTATTTAATAGCAAATAATAATAATAAAACCGTGTTATTGCATTATGTCATTATGAAGTTCACGATGATCAAAACTTATGCAGCTGTTGTCCAAACGGAGCACAACGGGGCTGCTTTACACTGCCAGCTCTCCACTGTCTTCACACATACATGCTGAGAAAAGAAAAGTCTTATAACCATATTTTCTACACTCTAGTCGTCCAAGAAATAAAAAGAAATGATTTGCTACTGAAATGCTTTATTGTCTTGTTGTCTTTCACACATGTGTTGAGTTTTGGGGTGAAGGGAAATAAAAGAGGGACGCAACTTTTACGCACGTTTTACGCACAGCAGATTTTCTTCTTTCGTCTTTTAAAAGCCACAAAAAGGCTCTTTGAAGTGTTTAAAGCAACAAATCTCTCAGTCAAGTCTTCATTTCCAACTCTGTCCAAGCTTCTTTTTAAAATAATAGTGGACAAAATATGGAGGAGAATTTATCCATTTTGTGCAACAGTGCGTAAAAATCGATGCCTGATCTGGTTGTTGTGTCACATCAGGCGCTGTTATGGCATTTTAACATCCAACAAAAGCAGCAGCTGCAAAACACAAACACTGATGAAGTGCTGCATGTTTCTTTTTTCTTAATCAATCTTCATCTTCATCTCAATCTTATCATTTCTGTTTATCTAAACGCAAGTGGCACACCAAAAACAGAAAGGGAAAGCATCAAAGTCTTCATATGGAGGTATTTTTTTCATCCAAACTTTCCAAATCGAGTGAAACTTTTTCATAAATAAATAAAAAGCGCGTTTCTTCAGTGGTGTGTTTTAACTAAGCAGATGGAGGAGGAGTTGGGGGTGGAGGGGGGTCAGCTGAGGTGAAGGCGCTGATTGCTCGACCACCGGGAGAAGCTGAGGTGCAGCTTGTGTTTCTGCAAAACCAAGTTTGACAGGTAGAGCCGAGGCTGCAGCCCGACGCGTGTCTGCTTTAATGACTGAATGAGGCTGGTGGAGTGGCGTGTGCCCCCTGACAGCAGCACGCCGCCAAACACACACCAGTCACCACCTGGGAGTGTGTATGTGTCTGTGTGTGTGTGTGTGAAGATACTCTGGCTGCTGCTTCTCCTCGCAGAAGTAGCTCAGAGAAACCAAATGAAGAAATTCACACTTTTGACTCTGAATGTGAAATATTTCATTCACAAAGCGACTTAAACCGCGTGGTGCGTTCAGGGTCACTGTACGCGCCGGTTGTTCTCAAATGGTGAGTTCAGGGGCCACCAGGGTGTGTGTGTGTGTGTGTGTGTATGTGTATGACAAATAAACAGAGGTGCAATTTCACTCACAAGACAGAGGCAAGAACAAACTAGTTGTAGGAGTAAACACATTTTCTACTTCTTTGATTTAATGTCCTTTTTTAGAGAATTAAAACTCATCACAGGGACTGAATATCTCTCCGTTTGAGACATGAACGTGTCAGTTTCACAGCAGTTTATCATTATTTTACAAAAGCATTACTAGTCAGAGTCTATTGTTGAAGGTGTTGCTACAATCACAGTCGTCACAGTTATTAAAGGTGCAATCCGCCATCTAAATCAGCAAAGAAGTCCATTAAAACACCTGACTGGAATCTATCATCCCCAAATTGAGTGATTCTTGATTGATTTAATTCACAATTCTAATTTTCATGTTTAACATTTTGTTTGCATCAGTAGTACATGTAAACAGTCAACCAGGCCTTTATTTTTACTTATGATAAACAATGAAAAACACAAATGAACGTGAGTTTCTCTACAACTCAAACTTTTCTTTCATACCTCTGATTTGCTCAAATCAACCAAAGTTAGCTTTTAACATGGCATTACTATCTTTAACTTGTGAAATCTCTGGATAAACAAACAAAAAAATAACTAAGATTTCAGCTAATCGTTGGTAATAAAAGACATAACACATAAAGCCACTGTTAAAACATGCATCTATTTAAGGACACACTCCCAGGTCACATGTGATGCAGCTCAGCATGTAAACACTAAAATGAATGAATATGTGTCGAAAAAACTAATTTTTATTAAATTCGTCTGTTAGATTTGTAAAAAACAGCAACACATGGGAACATTTTTATTCCTGTTGACACACTTTGAACAGGAAGTAACTGAGGCGACTGGTTTAAGGGAAACTTTGATTTTATTGGGGGGGTCCAGTCATTTAAAAACAATGATAACACCACCAGTAATGTTGCCTTTAAGGACTTATAGGCACAAATAATATACAAACATGTTAGCGACAGATTATGACGGACAGTTTAGGTTCCTGAAGGTGAGACGCTGCAGGTGTGCGGAGAAAAGGCAGAAGTTTGGAGACAATACTGACAAAAAACACTGATAATAAAGCTTATTTGACATTAAAGTGAGTTAAAAATGTTCCCAACAACAGCAGAATTGATCATTTGTGTCTAAATATATTTAAAAGCTGTTTTAAAGTGTTGTTTTTTTGGTTTTACATGATGACATATGCTGCTTACAGGACATTCCTGATCTAACAATCCTGGTTTTGCTGCCTGTCAGAGTCCATTATGCTCTCCTGTATGGTGGTCTGTCAAGCGTGTACGAACCGCAGGAGAGCACGGCCATATCTAATTGGCAAAGCCAGAGCCGAACAATAGATCAAACTATATTAGTTGAATATCTCATTGAATATCATTCATCAGGGTTGATGAAGTTGGATAGAAGAACAGTCTGAGCGGCAAAACGCTGCTAAAATGTTGTTGTGTTTTTTAATCTGGGACAATCAGCGGCATGTTTGGGCAGTTTTGTAGATGTGGTTTGACTCTTTACACCTGATGTGAACAACGTCACATTTCTGTGGTGTGTTTAAAGATTTTTTAGTGTTTTTACAGCAGCTGCAGAACATTTCAGGACCACAGACAGCACTTCTGTCAACAGAAACCACAGAGGCCCTTTTGATATTCTTAATTATTCTCTATATATGCGTTTTATTTACCTTTTAAGGATGAAAATATTAAGGCAGTGGAGGTCAGTTTAAGTCCGTTATGGACACAGAAAATGTCATCTGTGTTTTTACACCTTAAATCAGTGTGTGTGAAAGTGACTGTGAGAAATATTGGCCCAAAGAGACCCACAAACAATTTGGCATAATCATTTTATCTGCATGCATAAGTAATCTATGTACATGAGGTCAGTCTTTGTTAGAATAATTTTAGTTTAAGACAATCAACACTTGCAGGTGTGTGAGAATTATGGCATTTTGGATGCTTGCTGGGCACAACATGAGAGTAAAAGTGCAAGGAAAGCATTAAAATGTGTTTTGCTACCTTTGTAATAATCCATCAGTGTTTCCAAAGGCAACAGACATGAAGAAGAAGAAGAAGAGAAAAGACAGCTTTTATTCAGACGTGTTTCTTGCATGATTACTGCTCGCACCAGATAAACAAGCTAAATGAGCTTATTATGTTACTGAGTGAATCTGGATAAAAATAAACAGTATATAGCTTCTTTTATTTTAATACTGCCAATAATGCATTTTGATTGATGCTGACGTAACCAGGAGAGATAAAAAAACAAATATTTCTCTCTAATTAAAGCTTTTGGTTGTTGTGTGTCTCTAATCATGCAGTGACGCCGATACCTGAGCTACACGAGCGGCCGAGGTCAGAGGTCACTGGCGTCATCCAGAGGGTTGGAGATGACCGACTTGTGAATGAGCATGAAGAGGGGCAGGTAGGCCAGGAAGTCCAGCAGGTCCAGGGGGGGGATGTGCTGCAGCTCCAGCCGGACGGCCGCCTCCTGCTCCAGACGGATCCCGCCGGCCTTCAGCTCGAGGAGAAGCTGCTCCGCGCTGATTAGGCCCGGCTGAGCTCGGGCGTCTCCTCGCTGCTCCTCCAGGAGGAACAGGAACAGCTGCTGCACGTGCCATAATGATAATAATAATAATAATGTTAGGTATAAATAAGATTACAAACTTGGAGAACTGGCTCTGGGTGTGAGTGCGTGGGTGTACGCTCATGTGTGAGTTATTGTGTGTGCTCCTCGCAGTAGCCTCAGATTACCTCAACCTGTTTCCAGCGTTGTTTGAGTGCACCTGTTTGCTCGGCTAATGCAGTCAAGGTAATAATTGTTGGTGGAAAAGGGAAGGGGGAGGCGAGTAGAGGGGGGAGGGTAATCCTTCTGGCAATTAGCCCATTCCCCCCCCTTCGATCCCCCCACCAACCTCTCCAGTTAACAACCCTATCCCTAACAGCTCTATAATTACAAAGCCTCCCCTACCTGGCCAGGAGCTCAGTTTCCACACCCAGAGCCACAAGCTTTCATGTCCCTCCTGCCTTTCAGCCGCTCAGTGCCTCCCTGTATGAATGAGGGCCGGGCCTGCTTGTGAGCGGCCAGCTGGTAGGCCGGTCCCGGTCCATGTGAGATGAGCCGTGTGTCTCGGGCTGATTACAGGGCTGGGCGGAGTGGACGGCATGTTCACTGCTGGGCACTTTAATGAGATTAGGCCCTCGCTAATCTATGAAAAGGGAAAAGCACCCCTCTCTTTCTCCCTCTAGCTCGCTTCCCTCATTTCTATGCATGAGGGCCGAGTGTCTCTCATAAGAAAAAAAAAGAGCTAGCTTTACAAAGCATGCTTTGGAATTGCCCTTCAAAGTGTTTACCAGTATTTATTTCATTGTAATTATACCCGCGGAGCCATGAAAGAGAGGCAGAGGTGGTGTGTGTGGCTAATGTGGGAGTTAATCTGATGTTGCATGGAGGAAATCAAGTGCACCTTGTGAAAACAAATTATAAACATGTGGTGGGGGAGTTTCTCAGCCAGCAGAGGTCTGGGAGAATTTGGGGAAACGCAAGCCAAAGCTTACCTTTGCTTTGAAGAGCCTCACTTCTAACGAGCGGAAGTCCATGTCGCTGATTAGCGATCGCATAAAATCACTGGAAGAAAACAGCAGAGCGGTCGCATCAGTTGGTGAAACTCTGCAGAAAAACATGTGAGGTATTTTTTTTATCTCCACTGATGCATTGTTGCATTTTTGTAAAGTTACAGGACCTGCAGGAGAGAGATTCAGTCAATAATGGGCTGCAGAGGAAGAGATATTTTGACTCTAGATTCCCATAATGCAACTCCTTCCTGCCCAGTTGATGGCCACGGCCTCAGTTTGTAATGAGGTTTTTCTGTTATTAATTTGAAGGCAGGCCTGGTGATGTTGTCAGGTTATTTTCCAGACTTTGGAAAGCTCCCCAAGAGTCACAGAGGAACTGACCAGTTTGTCTAATTGCGATAAAAATCAATGTGTTCATCTCATCAGTGTAAAAATGTGAGTGTGTGTTGGTAAATATGTTGGTTGCAGACAAATTCAGGACAGTCTGTTGGCGGTGGCGGGTGATTTTTGGCGGGTCCGTCCCGTGCGATGTTGTGTTTGCAGAGATGTGATGGTAAAGTGTTCTGAGTCCATTGTGGTTGCTCACAGTGGCCTGGCTGCCAAACAATACGTGGGCACACGTGGACATCCCGCCACAGTAACGGATAAAACTGCTCTGGTTTTGGGGACACTGGGTGTGGGAGGCAGGGGGTGGGGGGGCAGAGCAGAGCGTGCGGGGTGAGCGGGGTTCGTGTGGAGGTTCAGGGAGGGGAGTAAGCGGCCGGGGCACACTCTGGTGCAATGTGACCACTCGCAGACCAACCAAATCTAGTTCCACTTGGATAATTAAAGGGGAGACATGGTTTTGTGTTGGGACAGACCTCTCCAGTCCAGCGTGTGGCACAGCGACGGTCGTCCCTTCTCTTAACGAGCGCCCGGTGTTAATGAGCCCCTCCTCGCAGAGCGCTCAATGGCCTGTTAGAGCGAAGAATGGCCAAACGCTAGGCCAACGAGTGCAATGCACGCCCGAGCGCTCCCAGCGCCGTGATTGGCCCTTGTCCTCCAACCATGGCGCAGGCAGGGGCTTGATGGGGATGAAGCGAGACAGTTCAGCTAATGATCATTAATTGCACTTGGTTTGCGGTAAAAGAGTCCAAATGCTGGTGCGCTAAGGACACTGGCGTGATAATGGCAAGCGTAAACGAGGGGCTAGGGGACCGATGATGGACTGCGGGGAGGATAATAGCAGCCTAACCCATTTTCTTTTGTCGGCCCTCCTCTGGCACCCCGCTGTGGCCAACACAGCAGACTTCTCACTTACGTAACGCCAAAAAATTTTGGCGGCCTCCTCATTGGGGAGGCGGTATAGAGCGAGGTGGGGGGCGCAGGGATGCAAACATATCCTGACCTAGTTTGATTTGACAGAATTGAGAGTTGTTTTGGGATATTTTTGAGCGGGCTGCAGTGACGCTGAGCTGAGGAACTCTCTGGAGGAGGAGGGACCCGCATTGTCTGACAGTTTATGTTAATAAACTGAGAGCGGGGGGGGGGGGTCTGGGTTCTGCTGTCTCATGTTTGTCCCCTCTGCTGCCTGACTCATTTAAAATCCAGGAACGGGGGACACTTACGGTAACTCTCTGCTCGCAAACCCGACACAGGCGACAAGGGGCGATGACAATGCCCGCTCATGCTGTTGTGGGAATCCTGTATGGCAATGTGCTTTTTGGCAGGATCATGTGACTTGCCCTGAGGGAATGTGGCGCTGTGTGAGGTGGACTTGTTGGGGAGCACAATGCTGCGCAGGGACAGATGGGCTGAGTCAAGGGCCAAAACAGCACGGCACAGAGGGTGAGAGGTAGGCAACAAGAGAGCCGGTGAGATTAGAGGCATGAGAGGGGCGGACGGGACGGTTAAAGTTGAATAGAAAAGGGGAGAGCGAAAGGGGGGAAGCGTGCAATTAGTGCGAGGTAAACCTGGAAGAAGAAAGAAAAATACATAAATAAAATAACATAAGGGGAACAGCTCCTCATATTTCAGCCTTACATGATCAGAGAGGCTGATTGTGTAACTACTGTTGCAGCTAATTTCTAAGATAGGATTAGAGACAACAGGATTAACTGAAACAGGTAAGAGGATCAATTTAGTTCAGTTGGGATGAGATGACAGAAGGATGCTATTGTTTTCTCCTTGTTTCGGAGCCGGCATTATGAACGCTGATCTTCTCCCTTCTTATTATTTAAATTGCAAAGGGGAGTTTTGTGAAAAGAGGTTTAATATGGTCATTCATTATCATTACTATAATTGCCTCCACACAGAGCAGACACCCTGGTCTGTGCCTGTGCCAGTGGGGCAGTCAGTCTACAGGCCTCCTCTAACACACAGCACAAAGGGCTGGCCGTAAATCAGAGGACCCATGACCCTGGCCCTGTCCTCGCTGAGAGGGGGCTCTCACTCCGGGGTGAGGGGTTCGGGAGCAGGCCTTGACCCTGGGAGACCTCCAGAGTAGGCTTGGCTCCACACGCTCCTGTCTGTAGGAAGCTGCACACCCCAGGGCAGGAAAAAAAAAAGCGACGTGTGTGGGAATCTGCGGCATATGGGACGTAATGTAGAGACACTGAGGCCGAGTTCAAATCGGAGCGACGCTTTCTGTCCGCACAGACACAGCAGCGAACTTTTACCGTCGATTAACCTGCAGATTTTTGTCTCAATTGTCCATAAATGTCTTCATATTTTTGCGGACAAAGTTGATGTACAACAATTTTGATTTTAATTATTGATCATTGGTCATTTTTAAAACAAAAATCCCCAGAACAATTTGTTTCTAGCTCCTTAAATGTGAAAACATTTACTTTTATCTTTGCCTTCTATGAAATTATAATTACATAGCTTTGTTTTTTGGATGATTAGTTGGACAAATGAAGTAATTCAGAAGATGAATCAGTTGTAAATCATCATATGTGGTAGAAATCTCTGCTATAAAAATATGAGCTGCATGCATATTGGGAGAAAAGACAGAAAAATGTCCATGAGGGCTGCAGCTAATGATTATTCTCATTATTGATTAATTGTTTAGTCTATAAAATGACAGGAAATAGACTAAGATGATGCTCTCAGTGCAAAAATGTAAAAAAAATAAATGAAACAATATGAACATGAATTCTGTCGTTCCAGTGAGACTTTTTAGTGCCGATGTCTACGTCACATCCAGACTCATAACTTTGACTTCTGAAGTCACATAAAATGTTTGAAGACGATCAAAGGGAGCCCCCACACACGACGACAAAATCAGCGGAACGAACTTGCGTACACACTCTTATTCTTATTTATGGCGGGTCAGGGACTCCTCTTCCGGTCTCATTGGGGAGTGTGTCTGCTCGCGGTCACTTACTCCATGGTGGCTATTTTCTGTGCCAGGCTGGCGATCACAGCAAAGAGCCTCAGGTCTACGAGCCCATCTGTCACTCTGAAGTCCACCATCTCCAGGATCTGAAATACAAACACAAAAGATTACAACATCTCAACAACTAGTGGAGGCGTTTCTATGACATCCTGCTGATTTAGGTGATTTTCTGATTTTTCCATCAGGTCAAAATGTTCATTTCTCCAACAGTTTTATGATGAAACACCTGCAAAATTAATGACATTTCCAACTTTGTGTTCAGGGCTAAGATTATAAATGTTAGACCCGCTAAATATACACATGCTAGTATTGTCATTATGAGCATATTAACATGCTAATTTAGCAAAAAGTACAGTTTCCAGTGTGGATACTCTTGGTGTTGTTTTTAGATCGATCAATGAACCACAAAAGTGTCCTGAGATGAGTTGATGTCTTAAAGCTGTTTTTTTGTGTGTGACCAAAAGTTCAAAAGAGAAATATGTTAAATTTACAGCTTTATAAAAACACAGGAAAGCGGGAAATTCTCACATTTGAACTAAAACAAATCACATCGACAAATGATGTTGAGTTTATTTAACTACGTTTCCATTTAGCATTATTTTTCAGTCCCTACTTTAGATTTTAGATCTCCTCATATAAACAAAGACTATTATCATCTGATGTAAGAGATTTTTCATTATCATAACTTGACTCGGAGGCTCTGATTGGGTCGTTTTGTGTCAGTCAAACGTAGAAAACACTGTGGTAGAGTTGTGTGTGTGAACTGCTGTGTATTTGCATGTGTGTACTGATGCAGTTAAAGCCGACCCTGTAGACGTAGATCTCCTCTTCGTCAGACAGCAGCTCCGGAGGGATGATGTTTTTAAGAGCGAGTAGCACCTGAAGGCAGGAGATGTAGCCGTCACCGTCACCGTCCTCCTGCAAAGAACACGTCATCGTCAAATGACTGCAGCAATTTTGATAAATGAGGAACAATTTATATTCATTTAATTTATATTACGTTATACACATATTTTTTTTAAAGCAAAAACACCGGTCACTGGTTTCAGCTTCTTTATGTGAATTTTTGCTGTTTTATTGTCTTCTATAAAATTAAATTGGATAATTTTAGGTTCTTATTTGCACTAAATGAGTCATTCAAATATGTCAACTTGAGTTCTGCGAAACTGTGATAGACATTTTTTAAAATAAGAAAGAGAAAAAAACCCATCTTATTCCTAATGGGGAGTGCAACATATTACAGTTCAAGTGAATATCCCCAATATAAAGGGTTTAAATGCCTTTTCACTTACTGCTTCAAAAGCTCTTTTGTACTCGGCCAGCTTCTCCTGACTGAAAATGCAGTACTTTGCCAAAAAGTCGACTGCAAAGAGAAGACAAAGACAAAACCTTTAGAGCCTGTGGAAAGCACATCAGCTGGACTTTCTGTCCGGACGAGAGCAAAATTTCAGCCTAAAAGATGGTTATTTGTTCTATTTATCACATTTTATACCACACAGAACAGCGATTCCCAGCTCGAGTAACAACATTAGGCTTCTCTGTGGGAGCATGTGTGTGTGTGCTGAGCAGATTAGAGCAATATTTCTCTCCTCCGGTCGCGTAAGGGTCACAGAGGGTGGACAATACAGGGCGAGCAGTTCACAGGGAGTCCAGTTGGTCTTGATTGGAGTTGGGCGGGGGGGGCAGAGTGGCACTTAGCTGCTGAATAGATGGTGGAGACGCAGCGGCCAAGACCTTGAAATAAACCACAACGTCCTGCTTTATGAGGGAAAAGGTCGACAGCGAGCGAATCTCTTGTGGCAAGTGACAACAACGCGATGGGTGACCGACCATCAGACATCAGCTGAAACAATTACAATCAGCATCTATTCTGATTAACGTTTAGGTCTTTTTTTTGTCAAGTAATACCAAATATTATCTGTATCCAGCTTCTCAAATGTAAGAAATTTCTGCTTTCAGCTGGGCAAATCGAGATGCAGGAAAACGTCGCCCTGGGTTTTAAGAAACCTGGATGCATTTTTCTGATATTTCATTGATTAATCAAAATGTAGAAAATAATCAATGCAGTCCCAATTTGAGACTTCTTGTATTGCCTTTTCTTTGGCGAAAACAACCTTATTCCTGCTATTAAAATGTGGTGATCAGAGTTGAAATCTCCAGATATAAAAAGCAATGATTACACGAGGAGGACAAACTGAGGCTAACCACACCCATGAATATTTCAGTAGGCAAATTTGCGAGGGAGAGTGACTTGGAAAAAAAAAGGGGGTAGAAAATGGGGGCTTTTAAGCTGCTGCCACTTCAATTTAGGAGATGAGAATGAGTCTACTGAATAATGGATCTATTCACTGGTTTGGAGAAGAAAGAGGAGCAACAGAGTTGATATCAGTCTGGACTTAAACCCCTGGACCTCTGGGGTTTCTCTGCAATGGCAGGGGGGCTGTTTGAATCTGCCATTTATCAGCTTAGGCCTAATCAAAACCAGGCCTTCCGTGGCCTTGTCCTTTCACATGCAAAATGTTACATTCGCATCTAGTCAACTTGACTTGTTAAAGCTTGATTGATCAAAAAAAAAAACCCCTGCAGACCGGCTCCACGCATCTGTTTGCAAATATCTGCGATGAGAAGGGATCTGCAGGACCAGGATCTGCTGCCCGGCCCGCGTGGGACCAGGCGGGGATTTAAAGAAGCCGGGTCTCTTCAAAAGACAGCAACACACATCCAAAAGAGAGGCTGGATCAGTGCAGCGGTCAATCTGCTGAAGAGAAACGGCAGCTCGTGTGAGAGAGTGAATGAATCCACCTTCTCTTTTTCTTTTTTTACACCCAGGCCGGTCGAGGTTCACTGACCATCTGGAGGAGACTTCAGTTCATCTGTGGTGAAATCAGGGAGTCAAAAACACAAATATAAACATAGTTTTTAAAAATGATGGCCAATTATACTCTCCACTGACCGGCCTGAACCATTCATGTGTATGTGTGGAGGCTGTAAACATATCTATATAATTATCTTCTGAGTCCATCTTATTTCTACACTTAGAAAACACTCGAGTACTACGTTTAAATTCAGTTGACTAAACTGATACTTGCACATCTGCTCCACTATTTAAAACCAAAACCTCATGCAAGAAGATCAGCTTTTTTCCCAGGAAGGTTCAGGAATCCCAGTGACACCAACTCTTCTACTCTATGGACAATTAAGTCTGGTTTTACGTATTTCGCACATCTGAACTGTAAATTTCACAACACCAATGCAAATTCCTTTTATTGTGAAAATCTACTAGGCAATAAATCTGATTTTGAACTCAACTTTTTACTTCATTTATTACTTTGCAGACTGTGATTTGACTCAATAAATATACACTTCACTTTAATAGGTACACCAGTACGGTTTAATACAATCCAATAAAACCATCCAGTTATAGTCTACCTTTATGATGCCTTCAACATTCAGGTTTTGTTGACTCTCTTGTGGAGGTTAAATATTATGTAGTAACAGTGGTAACAGTATGTTATTTGGTTATTTGATGTAGCTACAAGCACTTGTGGAAACCTAACTAACAGCATTTACTCACGTACTGTGGTGAGGTATAATTTTGAGGCACTTTAACTTAACTTCAGTGTTTCCATTTGGTGCATTTTGTACTTCATACTTTACTACTACTACTTCTTTTAAAGTCACATGTACTTGATGCAAAACAGTTGATAATGTACAATATGTATTTATGATGATGAACTAGATAATATGATATACTTCTACACATTAAGCTGCATGAATCTATACAGTGATCCTAATAACTGCATGTTTCTATAACAAATTCTTATGCTCTGGACTCAAAAATGATATATTTTATAATATAATATGACAGATCCATCAACCTCAAAAGGCCTAAAAACAGTTTATATATATTTACATATATTTGTACTTTGTGTTGTGTATGTACACCAACAGTTCAACGTGTATGTTTACTTTTCTTGGTCCAGTTTTTTTTATCTGTACGTCTTATATTGTAAAGTGTTACTGAGCTTTGTGTAACAGTGAGATTAACATAAAACTGGAGTAAATCTGGGGCATGTGTACACTCACTCGGCAAATAAAGCTGATTCTTTTGCTTTCTCTATTTATTTACTTTCTTTTATTATGGACTTTACTATAAAGGAAGCGTAGCTGGATCTTTTATCAGTGACTGTTCCTGAAAATAATAGTTAAAAAAAGGTGAAATAATTTATCTTTTTCTCTGTCAGGAGAAGAGTTTAAGGGAGTTCAAACTCAACATCAGTCCACAGCTTCTCCTGTTCACACACACATCACACACACACACACACCATGGGCCTGCAATGCAGTGGTGCTGGAGGAGGTCGGGGGGTCCCTGGCTGAGGGGGGCACTCCGTCAGGGAATCAGCCGGACAAAAGGTGCAGTGGAGTGAGAGATTGAGGGAGGAAGCGAGGGCGGGTGGAGGAGCGGGACAAAGCCGAGGCAGTAAAGCCTCCTGCCTGATAGCCTTATCTGATTCCACTCCAGCGCTTGATGGCTTTTTTTTCACCCTGCCTTTAAAGCGCACAGGTTGTGCCTTTGGTGTGAAGCCTAGCAGAAAATGTTAATCAAGAGAGGGACTGTGTGGAGAAAGGCGAGAGAAAGGGGAGAGTCACTCTGCTGAGGCCATAATCTGTAATGAGACCGAGGCGATTCAGTTGCAATTGAGAGAGGAAGAATGGGGCCATGATGATGATGAGCAGGGAGGTTCACTCTTTCACCGGCGTTTGTTTTTCTGTTTTGTTCCTTTTCTCTCGCGGAGTCACTGCTCGCGCACCGGCCCGCGGGCTGCAAACAGCCGCAGGTCACAACTCATTTAACACACACTTGGACGTCATTTTCAATGTCCGCAGCTGACAGATGAAAAACACTGCTGACAACTACTGGTACTCATCTGTGTATGATTTATATTTCCCCCTCTCTGACCTCCATGCTTGTTTTGTGCCGCCTGAAATGTGAACGTGGCTCTGAGCATCAAACACTGTCAGGTGTTGAAAGACGGCATCAAATGTCAGATTTGCAGTTTGTTTACTTATTTTCTCAATCTGAAACCACAATCACAGTTTTTGATACGACTGCTTGATATAAGTTTGTCTTTGGATTTTCTAGAAAAATATCTTATATATCAGAGAAAATCAAAAACAGTCTAGATCTATAGTTTTGTTTACTTACTTACTGATTCCTTATTATAATACAATCATTTTAGTGAAATAATTAAGCACCTTTTTCCAACTTTAGCCTGCATTCTGTCTCAGTAAAGCATTTTTAAGACTTTAGACAACAAGAAATAGTAGTTTTATATATTATTGTCTCACAATTAGATGAATATTTTTATGATATCAGTTTATTTCATACATTAGGGTTAGGGTTAGTATGTATGTAAGGTTAAGTTTAAGTATGTAAGTAACTAAAGTTTAACTTAACTGTGATTTTTCTTCATCATGATTTGATTTAGCCGCTGCTTCATTTAAGTATCTAGTATCTATGTTTTACAGTTACTGCCAATCTAAAAAGCAGTTTTTTTATTTTTGTGTGGTTGTTTGAGTTTAAAGAACATACAGGCATATTTTGAAATGAAGATATGAGCATAATATTGTTAAAACTAGTTTGTGTGCTTGTTTTACTAATTTTTGTGCCTGTTTTTCTCATTATGAAAGGATTTATGAAAATCACACACAGTATATTTAGTTTAAGGACAGGAGGGAGAAACATGCCAGCTTTTAGCTACATTCATTACTTGTTATTTTCTCAAGTTTTATTTGAGTTTGGGGATGCATTATGGAGACGTATTATAAGCTCAGCTTGTCAAGTCATTGTTATTCATCAGAGCACCTTGATACACCTTTGGTCTGTTGTTGTTGTTGTTTTAATCTAGGATAAAAACACATTTTATTAATGCTCGCTTCCACAAAAAGCACTTTCATAACTGACTTGTCAAACAGTGTCAGAGCAAGGATGCAATCTATAACACACACACACACACATACAAAGACACACACAGGGGTCTATTGTGTTTTTAACGTGTTCACTTGTTTGTTGCTCTCTTTCCCGCTTAATCCCAGACTTTTGTTTCTGCTCATCATCGCACTGTATAAACTGTCCCGTAATTCCTTTAACAAAGGTCACATTCAGCAGCGGAGAGGAGGCGACCCCCTTTTTAATCGCAGGAGAGTGTCAGAGAGCAACATGCCCCACATATACGGCCCTGAAATATGTGATTAAGAGCGCGAATTTAGAGCATAGTCACACACAGATAAACAAACCGAGCTTTAACTGCAGTGCGCCTGTGAGAAATGGGTTTATGGGATGTTTTGGGTTTAAGTTCTTGTACATGTGACAGTCCTGTAAATCTACTGCCTCGGCGCGGTGAGACAAAGCCGTAAAAATGTGAAGTGTGGCGCTGGGAGATAAGGAGGTGAGAGGTCTGAGCGCCAAAGCAGACCTGCAAACCAGGCCGAGCGTATCGTTTCACAATAGTATAGAATGAGGTATTGTTGGGGCCGTTATGAGCAGGCTCCGAAACCAAAGGTGAAGATCCAGATCTTATCTGATAAAAGTGTTACAGGAAAAACACTGGAAGACAGTAGACCAGCAGGAGGTGCAGGAGAAAGAAATGAGCATATGATAAAAGCATTCAAACGTACATATTTCAATGTGAACGCTAACTGAATGAAGATGAAGAAAACTAATCAAAGTTTTTGTCCTTTGATATTCAGGTTGATGAATTTTCTTGTAAACAAACAAAACTTATCTTACACTCTTGGTTTTAATCACCAAAACACATTATGTAGAGTGTGTTTCCTACGTCATAAAAACTTCCTAAAGGTAATTCTATTTTAAATCCAGAAGTGTTTAAAAGTATGTTTACTTGCTGGCAGTCTTCTTCTTCTCTGCATTTGGTGCTGCACTGCTGAATATCTTGTCGTGTTACTGCCACCCGACAGTGTGAAACCATCGGTAGGACTGAGACCGCAGGTTAAACCAATCAGGTTCAAGCATTATTCAGAGATGGTAACTCCAATTGCTGTCTCTGTACTTACACCTAAACAGCTGACAATGAACTTGAGATGGACGTAAGCTATATAAACTTTTAGCTATCTAATTCTCATTTGCTTGTTGTCAAAAATTCGTAAAAGGACAGAATAATAGTGGGAGTAGTATCAATAGCATGTACACCGTTCTGCCAAAAAGTGCCACAATGGAGTTCTTCACCTTTGTTTAATTGTGTAAACCATTCTGTGAAACTACACCTGGCAGTGCTGACGCATAACGATGATTCACACGTGTCAGATATCTCAGTTTACGGCTCACTATACAGCAGGTTTTTCATGTTTCACTACCTTGAATCAAAGAATATTTAACGTGGCTTTTTGGAATTTTATAAATCACTTTCTACAGATTACAAAAAGTTGCAATAATTCAACTTTTATTCAGTGTTGTTAAACAACAAAGCATGAAAACTTCCATGTGGGGTAACTGCTTTTTATAGGCACACTCGTCAATTTATTTTCTATCTAATAAACCCAAGTTATGCAGGTACTATAGAAGAGGAAGGAAGGAAGGATAGATAGATAGATAGATAGATAGATAGATAGATAGATAGATAGATAGATAGATAGATAGATAGATAGAT